>OY720448.1:11068587-11338587 GCA_963082715.1 Harpalus rubripes
ATCTCCATGATACTGTCTTTTATCAACCACAAAGTAAAAGGTAGTAAAGATACGAATAAATAAATAAACCATAGGTAAGTAATTACAATGTCTGTGTACTCGCTATTTGTAAACGTAAGCATTTTGGCAGAATTTTACCTTATAAACAAGTTTATTTATAATATCAAAATTTAATTGCAACAACTGACAGGACTGTCAATTGCTAAAACAAATTTTTTCATAGCTATTGCTACTGCATTCAATTATTAGAAAAATACGTGGAACGACTCGTCAATTTACGGGGTTGTAAAAGTGCAAAAAAATGCGATTTCGAGAAAGATTTATTAAGAAATATTGTTGCTCTCGACGAGTTACATTACGGGTTAAATTTAATGTACTTATTTCATTTACACCCTGTATAAATAAAATGATGTGACTTTAGTCTAATTTAACCGATTTCGTACCTCTAAGAGGTCTCAAGATCCCCATGCAAGGCTCATTTTTTGGGACACTTGAATAATTAGTTTTAAATTGTTAATAAGAAATAATTGTCCTCTAATTCAAAGTAATACAGTTTCGTGATTAAATGAAACCCAAATGCAATAGTCAGGTAATTGAAATCCATTTAAAAAGAAATTTAAACTGGAATCACCTCAGAAAAATTCAATTTCCTCTGGCGTGAACAGCCGGCATATTAAAATTCAAACAATTATCATCCAATTATATGAAAATGAAGTCAATATTTGAACAATAACAGCGAAGGACGACGCGGCCGCGGTGGCAAAAAGTCAACAGTGCGATATGAAAATCCTGGGAAAAGAGGGTAGATAAACAAGAGGGCTTTAACTCCACGGTTTTTAGGGCAGTAAATGGGATATGAAATGAGAGAAGATGGAGTTTTTTCAGCCCTGCGTGGGCGGCAGTGCGTGTAATAATGTTGTATGCACCGCGACGCACAGCGCTAACTTGGACGTGAGTGATGATCTCGTTGAGGAAGATTTTCTCACTAAACTGATGATGTTATCATAAAAGCTAAATTAAATGTGTATTAGTTTAAAACTAGAGGAAAGTAATAAATGATTAATTGATGTGGTAACATACTATTAACACTTAAACTAATTAAAATACAACCTACGCGGGTGACATTAGAATGGGCCCGTCCAACTTTTTTCGAATTTTTTATATGTTACGAAGAATTTAAAAATAAAAATTCCGTATTTTTTGTTTTCTTGAAATTATGCTTAATAACGCCTAAAATAATTATTAAAGTCATAAGTAGAGAGAACCGACTTACGTTACCATTAATAATGGTAATTTAATATACAATAAATGTTGCAAGAATAAAAATACGTATCCATTACAAACTGTGATTAAAAACTTTAGAGCTAATGATAATAAAGTAAGCCAGGTAGTTATTATACCATTTCAAAATATATATTTGTTTGATTTACTTACATGAATAGGTGTACGAGTAGTGTTAAATGATAATTGATGAAAAACTTCCAAAGTACATATTATACATAAATCAGGTAAGTAAAATAAATAATTTTTGTTCATTTTCATAATCAGGATAATCATTCGCTTTAATTAATGTGACTTTAAGACTTTCTTTAATATAATATTGTAGGTTATTATACTCACCAAGCGCCATTATTATAACTAAAATAGTATTTAAACTATTTTCTATTTATAATTAAATACAACAATAACAGTATTGATTACAATAATCAAAGCATAGTTCATAATAAAAGTAAACCAACATTTACATACCTATTGACTAAATGATTGCAACAATGACAAGTATTGAGATTACAATAATTAAAACATAAATTATAATATAAATTTATTTAATAAGTAAATTTTCTTTTGATCTTAATAAAAAATTACTCGGATATATTAACTATGTGTATGTTAGAGTATGTGTAAAGCCAATCGCGAATATATGAGCAAAATATGCATGGTCCACTGTATAGTGACATCTTCACAGGGTAACTGGACGACTGTAATGACGCTGACGTCACAACATGGCGGCCATTTTACGCTAAAAACTTTAATTACATTATTATAGGTATAAAAATACAAAATATATAGCAATTTTTATTTCGTTTTCATTTATTTATATTCAAAATTCATATGCGACATGTAATTTCTAAAAAATCGAAGACTTGGACGGGCCCATTATTGTAAATAAGAAAATCAGGTAGGCCGTGGAAAACAAAAATGATTTAGTATTAATAATTACACGAATTCTCAGTTATACAGCATTTATGCCCGATTGCACCGCTGATGTTTATATTTTAAGTATTCCTGAAATTGACAATATCGTATCGAAAGAAATGTCAAATGGGAAAATGAATATTGCAGTCAAAATTTTCCAGCGTGTCCAGCAAGATCATAGGCCAACCGATACATGGGAGATTAACATGGAAAAGCAGTTAATTGTGAATAGTATATCTCCAGTGCAAGATACTAAGTTTAAGTTTTGTATGCTTATCCGGGGATACTAATTTTATGGATTATATTTCAAGTCAGTCAATTTACTTGTGTAATATTAGAAAAAATTAAGAAAAATTGTAGAATTTCCAGGATTGTTCTTCATATCCCGAAAAAAAAATAGTTTCCAAGCAACGGTTCTAATAGTATGGTGGTAGCGAGTGTGCATGGTAATAAACAAAATTGGAGAAACGGAATCGAAACCAGCCGAAAGCAAAACTTATTTTGAAATTTTTACTTTTCAAAATAATTTTTATTATTAATATGTTTTTAATATTTCATTAATATTTAATAAAATGGATACGTTACAATACAACTTATTTATTTTATAAAATATAAATCTCACTAAATACAACAGCAAGAATTAAAAAATTACAACAAATATTCGAAATGACGGCCATTTTGTATTAGGCAAAGTCCGAGACGATCATAACAATGTTGTCATGCTGTCTCACTTTGCTCAGCTGTCGATTTGAAATAAGGCTGCAATCATTTCTCATTGCCGCTTTAAGACCAACGACCACAAATATACTAGACAAAACATGCCCTAGACAACTAGAGATAGAGATATATAAAGTCAAGAAATAAACAAGTGAAACTTTAGATACACAAAGTTTAATAATATTATAGAAGTGTTGTGCTCTCAAATTATTGTTTTTGTTTATCAGTATTACCTTCTGTCACTTTTAGTTAGTTTGTGTATGATGCCTTATTCAAAAATACATTTGGAACAATAACTTTTTTGTAATTCATTTTGTGGTCATTCTATAAGAAATAAACTAGTGAAACTTTAGATACACAAAGTTTAATAATATTATAGAAGTGTTGTGCTCTCAAATTATTGTTTTTGTTTATCAGTTTTACCTTCCGTCACCTTTAGTTAGTTTGTGTATGATGCCTTATTCAAAAATACATTTGGAGCAATAAATTATTCTATTGTACAATTTATTATTATTATTATCCCTTATCAATAATGAGACTGACTGAGTAAAAAAGCGAATAAAATGCATGGGATTTGACATAGCTTAAAAGTTGATTATAGTTATTTATGCAACAAGAGTAAAAAGTATGTTCGAATTGCATACAATTTTTTTCCGTCTGCTATAAATTATTTCTCCACAACGTTAAAATAAGTGCACTTTTTTTACTTTCATCTATTAAAAAAAGACATAGTTTATAAACCCATTTGAATGAAAAAAGGACTTTTTTAACAGATGTAAAAAAAACATATCTTCCAAAGAAGCGCAACAGACCCCTTTAGCGATCAGTGGGGTACTGAGATAAATACGCCTACAGCAAAAATATTTAGGAGTAGGGCAACTGAACGGCTCCACCCACCGGCTACCTCGTCTCTCACCTACAAACCCCTGTCTAACTTGTTGACAACAAGGCATTGCCCTTAAGATCTTCTAATTCATAATGGCCGTAAATTTTTGATTTTAAATGACCTCAAAGAAAAAATGTAAGGGTCAGGAGATCTTGCAGACCACTTAATTGATCCATTTAAACAAATTCAAAAATATTTATTGTAATCAGTGTGATTCAGATTTTATATATAATTTATATTGTATTAAATATGAATAAAAGATAAAATACATGTTCATGATAAAAATTATTTTGAAAAGTAAAAATTAAAAAAATATATTTGCTCTCGACTGATTCCGAACCCGACGCTACGAAAATGTTTATTTATTTTCCGGGATATGAACAACAATCCTGGAAATTCAATAATTTTTCTTAATTTCTTCTAGTATCATGTAAATTGACTAATTTTAAATATAATCCATCCGGATAAGCATACAAAATTTCAAATTAATATCTTGCACTGGGGAGATACTATTCACAATTAACTGATTTTCCATGTTAACCACCCATGTGTCGGTTGGCCTACGACACCCGGTATACATAATACATTCTTTTTTGCATTCAGTTTTCAACATTGTTCAATAATTTCCTCCCAAATTCGGAAACATCTGTTGTGCGATGTAGAAAAACTGAATGTAAAAACGAATGTATTCAGTGTACATGAGAGTATGTAAATTTTTTCAAGATCTTACGTACCCAGATGAAGGTATAAGAGTGTACCAAAACATAGGTTGTTTAAGAAAATAAATGGTGTATGAACGAGGATTTGAGCAATAATTGTGAACATCTGATCTACTCGTATACCATAGTCGAGGAATTTCCAACATTTAAAAATGATTTTATGGGGTCTCGTGGCCGCGTGCCTGAGTGTCAGGTCGCGAATCTGGGGAACCGGGTTCGATCCCGACCGACGCCAAATATTTCCAATTTTAAATGGCACAAATATGACCCCTGTGGTGCACTCTCCACGCCAGCAATGAGTGCCCGTGAGGTGACGCCTGGTAAGCGCCCGCATTCAGTTTTTAATGAATAAACGCCTTCTTTGGCTACTATTTACCGTTGATATATATATATATATATATATATATATATATATATATATATATATATATATATATATATATATATATAATTTCAACGAGTTCTATTCAGCACTATAAAGGAGTAGGGTGTCCTCTTACAGCTGTTACAATAAGAACATTGCTGCTGTCAATATCAAGAAAATAATCGAAGAAATCAACAGAGGCATACTAACGTGGAAGCATTAACTGTAGATTGGATCCTCAGCTATTAATAGAATAATACACAATTACCTACATTTAAAAATAGTAGTCAGTCGTTTTGTGCCACATAAGCTTTCTGATTACCAAAAAGCGAAACGTGCAATAATTTCCCAAGAAACTTTAACGATATTAAATATTGGCGGACACTATACTTTAACGCTATTATATACGGTGCCGAAAGTTATACTTCTTTTTCTAGTTTAGTGACGTCTCAGTGATTTTTGAAATGTGGGATTCCATTAGGCAGCACCCTGTATATGTTTCCTTTAAAAGTTGTTAATTTCATTTTTCGTTATTAGCTTTAAACTTTTGCTATTTATGTGAATCTACCATACAATTACCTGTGAGCCTGTGACTATAGATGTATATAGCATGAAATGCAAAACATGGTATTTCGTAGCTGCTCACACGACTGTTATAGCATATCTGGAGGCAATGAATGATATATGCTATGCACACTACCTTGTGCAGTCAGTGTATTGAATACTAGTTTCATGTTATAATGTAAATTATTTACATATTATTTTACAATATTATACTAATATTTTCTCTCATTTGTTACAGGTAAGGCTTAGCAACAAATTCCCAGTCAAGTAAATTATATGATCTCTGACAGGTAAAATATTCGCTTTATTTACTACAAAATTTATTTTGCAAATAGGGTTAAATTATGGTTATTTATTGCTTTTGAATTGTGAAATATTTATAAATGAAAGCGTATACATATTTATGACTACAAAGCTTTTTATTTATTACATTTGCGAAATTGCGGTGAATATATTATTTAGGATTAATAATGTGATATAAAAATTAATATTTTTGTCCATTTTACTTGAAAATAGTAGATAAATTAATAGGTTTTATGTTTTAGAAATAAGAAACATCAATATCAAAAAAAAAAAAATATTGCGGAATAATATTTCCTTAGATATAAAATAGCATTTTATTTAAAAAAATGGTTTTTAATTTGAAGAAGTCTCGTTTTTAAAATAATGATTTTCTTCCAAAACATATCGTTTCTATAACATTTTTGCTGGGTTTTGGCGAGTAATTCCGTAATACCCACGAAAATTAATGAATATCAGATAATACTTTATTTAGTTGCCATATGTTTCATGTGATCATTTACGTAATGGTCATTTCAAACTTCATAACGCAGTAAGTTCCGATGAAGTTTTAAAATGACGGATCGGAAGCGTTCGGTTATCATCGCTTGGGAAAATTAAATCGAATTACAACTGAAGTGACACTATTTTTAATTGTTTTGGAGGTTAGATATTGATTATAATTGAGTATTAAGAATCAGGAAATTGTATTCGTATTATTTTTGATTATTAATGGAAATGTAAAATTTGTCTCTGTATCAAAAAGATGCAACCGGAAAAATAAAAGATTTATTATACGGGTTTATAGATTACCGATGGGCTACTTGCGTGCCATTTTTACTTCCTTGTACAAAGTAAAGGAAGTATTGTATTCGCGAAAAATTTTGGTTTCCAGATTTCAACGGAAATATCCAATTTGGCCATCCCTGAATCCATTTTGACTAATTTCGTCGTGACGTCTGTACGTACGTACGTACGTATCTCGCATAACTCAAAAACGGTAAGCCGTAGAAAGTTGAAATTTTGTATTTAGGACTTCTATAACATCTAGTTGTGCACCTCCCTTTTTGGTCATTACATAATTTCCAGAAAAGGTACTTTATTTGAAGCCTATAATAGATTTTAATGAAAAACTATATTAAAATATAATCCAAAACCTTTCAAATTTAGTATATAAGACTTTTATATCAATTGGAATAACATAGCAGAATTTGGTTAGAACAGGCTAACCGGAAGTGATATATTACCTGAAGTTGTTAACAGTTTTTCTTGAACAAAATGGTTTCATTTTGATTTTAGAGATAAATGCTTCAAATAAGAGTTTTAGAGAATTAAATTCTGCGTCTAGCACATCAAGTATTATTAAATTAGCCCTTTGTATAAGCGAGATATGTAAATTTAAAACTTATATACTTTTTGGTTTTTGTAAAGAAGCTTGCTATGGATTAGGACAAAAAATAACAAAAAAAAGTAAAAAATAGATGTTAATGTCAAATTACGTCAAATACGTGCAATTTTATAATTGAGTCTATACTACATCTTCATATTCGTCTTGCGTACAAGGAAGTCGTGTGGTGTCCACATCAGATTTTTTTATTTAATATTTTTGAACAAACGATAAAACCTTGCTACCCATATTTTTTCTTTTGGCAAAATTTTCAGTAATTGGCCAGAAAAATATTAATGAAATTTTAATATTTAAATTACCGTCATGTATGACGTATAATTACGCCGAACCAATGAATGGCCTTAAAACCATATCATCGGTACGCCCCACAGCAGCGGCATGTGCGGGTAATTTACGCATGACAGATCACTTGTTTGACGTTTGAATAATAGTTTGGAGGTTAATATTTTAGTTTGTCATTTTAATCTTAAGGTACATTCACAAATGAAAATTCGGTTTAGATTTAAGTTTTGACCTTGGCCGCATATTATGTTATGACTCCATTCATACTTCAGAATTTAGTACCTATCTCTAAATCTAAACATTGCAAGGTTCAAAGTTTAGCTTTATGATTTAGTTTGACGTCACAAACTTCATCAATGAGAACGAGTTTAAAACGATATAGAAATATACATCCATCTTTATTTAGTAATTACTTGGTAGATTCGGCCGTTAATTGCTGAAATATAACCAATAATGCCAAGCGAATGATAGTTTTGCGGCGCACGGGTATCTATTAAGCATTGCTCTACCGATATTTTAATCTTGTCATTGAAGCATTTACATGGATGTCAGTACAATCAAAATTAAATTAGACTTAAATTAAACTTGCATTTATGAATGACTTATACTTATATCTAAACAAAAACCTAATTTTCATTTGTGAATGCACCTTTAACCTTTAATAAGCTAAGTTAAAATCCTTCAAAATCCTGCTTAAATACCAGAAACCACGCAAATTGTAAATAATAAAGAAGAGAGACAGTGACAGAAAAATGAACTAATGTTAAAATCAAATTATACTCACACTCGCTAGCCATCTACAGGTTACATTCTTAAATATGCTTCCTTTTCTCCAATTCAAAATAATGACGTCAAAAAAAATCTTCTGTCTTAATTTATTACAAAACATGTATTTTTTTTAATAAAATTTATATTTTTATATACGTTTTCAGCATTACTTTAGGTACCTATATAATGATAGATATCAGATTTTCAGTACCATGCAAGTAGCCTATGTATTGTTTACGATTTATTTGAAAAATAAATTTCGACCCAAATTAGTTTTTCGTCATTATCTAGTATCTTATAAGATTTTTTGGTGAAACAAAAGCGCAGTTAAAATGGCCTCCCAAAGTCGCACCAGATGTCGTGCTTAATCGCAAGGCGTATCTTTTATAGTTTCCGAGATCCCACTAGTGGCCTTCTAAATTCGGACACCTGTATAATATTATTGTAAGCGTAATAGATATATTATAAATAAAGGTCAAAAGACAGTATTAGGCTCGTTTCTTCCAACTCTTGTTAAAGTGACAGTCAGTACTAACCAGCGGTTGTGTTGCAAAATTGTTCTTACCACCTTTGGTTAGAGCTGACTTGAAATTAAAAATATTGTTTGCACCGCTTCTTACCTTCAGTTTAATTCTTAACTAGTGGTTAAAGTGACAGTTCGTGCTAACCAACGGTTATGTTGTAAAATTGTTTTTACCACCTTTGGTTAGAACTAACTGGAAGTTAAAACTGTTGTTCCCTAAGCTTCTAACCCTCAGTTTAATTCTAGAATAATGATTAAGTGACAGTTAGTGTTAACCAACGCTTATCTTGCATAATTGTTCTTACCACCTTTGGTTTGAGTAAATTGGAAGTTAAAACTACTGTTTGCATCACTTCTAAACTACAGTTTAATTCTAAACTAATGGTTAATAAACAGTCACTTTAACTAAAGGTGGTAGGATCGGGCCTAAGAGAAATAAATAAATATAAAGGTTAGCCTTGGAAAATAAATAATTTTCCTTTATACTTAAGTTTGTATGGTCACAGTTACCTATCACGTCGCCTATCACATAATATCTTTGGATATCCATAAAATTTTATAAACTTTATACTTACTTTTATAATTAATTGGAAATATTGCTTTTATTGTGGATTTGTTAAAAAAAACTTTGTATGCTGTATCTTTGTCGATTTTAGTATATACTCGGATTTACTTACTTCAATCTTCTTGTTGTTCTCATGTTTTGCAACCACGAAAACATCTTCCAATTACTCCAAACTTTATCATCTTTTATAATTACTTGTAGAGAGCACTTATTCTTTCTTTATTTACTGAAAAACTCTGTATATCCTGTATGCTCGATGTCGGATAACTCTCGAAAGTAAATTTGCATGTGACACTGTTCGGCTCGGTTTACACAGGTAATTGTTTCTTCTCGCCCCGGGTGTTGAGAGGCTTTCGTTGCTTTATAATTTGCTCCATGCGAACTTGGATTATTTCACCGGAGTCTTAAAGTGACGCATTGAGAGCCCCGGGAACGGAACGGAGAAATTGATTTTAAATCTAATGTAATGAAGGATAGGAATTTTGTTAGCACGCGAGGTGGAGTTGAGAGAAATACTAATGAAATGAATGGTTGCTCCACAACTGTTAGGATATTATGTTTTATACGAAGCGTATCTTAAATAAGTTCATAACCTAATTATTTATAACCAGTACCACAAAATGGTTGCAATAATACAAAAACACAATATTTTAAAATTTATAAATAAAATATTATGGTCAAAAATGAATAAAATAAAATTATAAATAAACATATAAGATAAAACAACAAATAAATAATATAAATAACGTACTATATAATAATTTATGCTAAATCGAAATATAAAGTTGAAAATTAATGAAATTTGGAATTCATTTACTGAAAAATAGTTGCTAAGTTTTTCTATAATCGTGCAGGAAACTCAAAATGAGTGCGGGAATAGGTGATTCCCGCACTAGTGCGAGAAGTGATTGTTGTGATGAAAACAATTGTCATGACCGCTACAAAATATTCTGCATAGCCGCTCAAATAGCAGATATGTCAAAATTTAAAATACATTTATTAAGTTTTTACCTTCCGTCGTCTTAGGTAAGTAAGGTATTGTTTGGTCAAAAAATTCGATGATGAGTTTTTAATCAATAAGCACGTTTTAGGGTCCGTAGATTGCGACTTTACTATTTTTACGATGATGTTTGTATGTGTGTATGTGTGTGAAACAAAAATTTTGTTTGCGATAACTCTAATACTACAATTTAAAAATTATAATTCTTTCGTATTATTCTTCGTTACATCTATATGCCGAGCTGATTAGATTTTGGTTACAATTGGTCAACCGGAAGTACCCTCGTTAGAATATTTAACATTTTATACTTCATATTAAATGGATATAGAGTTAAAAAATTTGATGTGGCCAGCACATTACCTTCCGTCAGAGATGTTCTTGTAAAAGATTTTGTACAAATTCCACACAGAAAGTTTTTTGTAAGAGATTACATATTTCCAGTAAAATTATAACACAAACATACTGTCAATTGCACTTGACACTGACACTTGTCAATCAGAATTTTCTTAATATAGTAGATGTTTCCATGGTTATAGCACAGCTTGCTGCTTTATGAAATTTAATTTCTTTATAAATTTATTACTCTATATCCATTGAATATGAAGTATAAAATGTAATCAAATCTTATACAGAATAAAGTATTCCTTAATATTTATAATAAAATTAAATGTGAAAAAATGATATTTAACACCGTGTTTTCAAGAAAAACTGTTAAAATCTTCAAATTAGGGTACCGGTCGTCCAATTGTAACCAAAATCTAATCAGCTGTTCATATAGATGTAGAGAAAAGGAATACGTAAAAATTATAATTTTTGGAAAGGTGGTATTGAAGTTATGCGATCCGAAAAAATCGTCACACACACATACATACATCCATCCGTACATGCATACAGACATAATCGTAAAAATAGTAAAATCACATTCTAGGGAACGTAAAACGTGCTTATTCATTAAAAACTCATCATCGATTTTTTTGACCAAAGACAATACCTTCCTTACCTAAAGGTGATGGAAGATAAAAATTATAAATAAATTAAATTTCATAAAGTAGATAGCTATGGAAACAGCTACTATACAAACAATATTCTGATTAAAAGATGTCAATGTCACGGTCAATTGACATAGTATGTTTGTCTTATAATTTTACTGGAAATATAGGATCTTTCGCTAGAAATTTTCTGTATGGAATTTGTATAAAATACAATAGTAATGTACAAGAAATATAATCTTTTCCAAGGAACTTTCTGTATGAAATTTGTACAAAATACATAAAACTAATGGAAGGTAATACTGGCCACATCAATTTTTAAAAAAATATTTCGCACTATTATAGAAAAAAATTTGTTTGCTGCACATTCAGAAAACATGATTCTGAAAGTTAATGCAAATTCCGAAATTCGCTCCCGCTAGCGGCACAAATTTGATATGAAAATTTCTAAAATTGCAATTTAATAGTACCCAGGTACTACTTGTTGAAAATACTAATTTTACTTATACCAAATTTGAATTTGCCACCTTAGATGTTTTAATATCTATGTATATTGGGATCAATGTTAGAGTTTTTGATATTATGTTTGCTATTATAAATATATTGTTATGAATTTGGTTGACATGTGACATGTACCCGATGAATATTTAATACTAAAAAATATAAATATATATAAAATACAAAACGTGATTAACTAACAAATAAATAAAACAAACAACGCAAAAAAAACATTGACCGCTTAGGAACCAGATTCAAAAGGGTTTCTAGTGAAAGACCTAGCGGGAAAAGTCGGATCGTCGGAACTAGCGCCCTACCACCCGAAAGAAAATAATTCCAGGAAATTTTGGGTAGCACCTCGTATGTGAATATTAATCCCTTTATTAATATAAATAAATATAAAAAAGTAACTTTTATTCAAAAATGCAATCTTTACAAAAGAAAAAAAGAACTTTTATAAAGGATCCTCTGAACCATTAACAGCGCCTAATGGGTTAAAGTAGATTCCTAACCCAGGTAATGATTCTGTACCATCTTGGCTTCTAAATAAATATTCTTTTCCTGTTTACCACATTCTGCGAAATTCCTATATCAAAATTACAAAATGACTATATAATTTGAGTGAAAACAATTTTCCACTAGTGAGCACATAATCACTGGGAAAATCTCTAACAAGCATCCAACCCTTTCCGGAAGGGAAATGATCTCGATTACGGTCCTGTCGCCAGCGGCAGCGGCTGTGCCTCTCTTTCTCCTTGAGCTCTTCAGCTCTTCTCTTCGCAATTCCAAACTCAACTCCACTCGGCTGTTTTCACAACAAACTTCGCCGATGCTCTTATTTTCATTCACCTTTTCCACCTGAGTGGCGTTTCATTCTAATTCATCTTCAACTCACCTGGGCTAAATGCACTGATGAAGTGTCATTCAAAGTTACAAACTAAGGAAGTTAAGAAGATGGCTCGGTGCTAATTATTATTCAATATTATGATGATGTAACTTTTTAAGATTCTACGCGAATTGTTATTAAAGGTGCATTCACAAATGAAAATTAGGTTTAGATTTATAGTTCATACTTTAAAGACTTTGGCCGCATATTATGTAACGACTCCATTCACAGTTCAAAATTTAGGGCCTCTAAATCCATATCATAAAGCTAAACATTGCAAGGTCCAAAGTTTAGGTTTATGATTTAGTTTGACGTCACAAACTTCACCAATGAGAACGAGTCTAAAATAATATACATAGATATATACACCCATCTTTATTTAGTATCCACTTGGTGGATTCGGCTTTTTAAACAAATGCGAGAAAAACATGGAGACTGTCATAAATTAATTGCTGAAATATAACCAATAATACCAAGCGAATGACAGTTCCACGGCGCATAGGTGTCTTGTTGAGTACTGTTCTACCAATAAATCTTGTTTTTGAAGCATTTGCATAGATGACTGTACATATCAAAACTAATTTTCAGGTAATTCCGCATATTCCGCATTTCCGAATGACTTAAGGTACATTCACAAATGAAAATTAGATTTAGATTTATGGTTTATACTTTAGATTTAAAGACTTTGGCTGCATATTATGTAATAACTCCATTCAATTTAGGGTTTCTAAATCCAAATCATAAAGCTAAACATTGCAAGGTCCAAACTTTATGTTTATGATTTAGTTTGACGTCACAAACTTCACCAATGAGAACGAGTCTGAAATGATATAGATATATACACTCATCTTTATTTAGTATCCACATGGTGGATTCGGCTTTTTAAACAAATGCGAGAAGAACATGGAGACTGCCATAACTTAATTGCTGAAATATAACCAATAATGCCAAGCGAATGACAGTTTCAGGGCGCACAGGTGTCTTGTTGAGTACTGCTCTACCGATATTTTAATCTTGTACATATCAAAACTAATTTTCAGGTAATTTACACTTACATGTGTGAATGACTTACTTAAACCTAAACAAAAACCATAAAACTAATTTTCATTTGTGAATGCACCTTTATAGATTTTAGTCGCATATTATATAATGACTCCATTCACACTTCAGAATTTAGGGTCTCTAAATTCAAATCATAAAGCTAAACATTGCAAGGTCCAAACTTTAGGTTTATGATTTAGTTTGACGTCACAAACTTCACCAATGAGAACGAGTCTGAAATGATATAGATATATACACCCATCTTTATTTAGTATCCACTTCGTGGATTCGGCTTTTTAAACAAATGCGAGAAGAACATGGAGACTGTCATAAGTTAATTGCTGTTATATGACCAATACTGCCAAGCGAATGACAGTTTCACCGTACACAGGTGTCTTGTTGAGTACTGCTCTACCGATATTTTAATCTTGTTTTTGAAGCATTGACACAGATGTCTGTACATATCAAAACTAATTTTCAGGTAATTTAAACTTACATTTATGAATGACTTACTTAAACCTAAACGAAAACCATAAACCTAGTTTACATTTGTGAATGCACCTTAATTGTGACTGATTTTAGTATATTTATTCATCAAATGAAGCGCGATAAATACGTTATGAGAGTGATTTAGAATGTGATCTACCTAGCCGTGAAACAAAAGACAAACAATAGTATTGTTTGCTGCCAGTGTTCTACAACATGTTTGTTTACTTATAGCATGTGGTTCAAATTAAAAGAGTTTTACAGTTTCTGAAAAAGTTCGAGAACAAGAAAATGAAATGAATCAAGTGAAGAAACTAAATTCTTAACAAGAAAGGGCAATGTATTAAATATTATCAATGGAAATATTATTGGCATATATAAAGGAGTAAAACTTTGGTATATGCAGAGGTATAATCATTATTGATCTAGACAGGAGTCGTTTGCAGATGACTCAATTCACGAAAGGCCTTTGTGGCAAAAAAGACGGAAAAAGTCTAAACTGTTAATGATTTGAAAGAACAAGGGATGGCAGTTTCATTGATTACAGGATGAAGTAGGGTTATCAAAAGCAACTACAGTAGGGAACCGTTTATTCGATATCAAGCTATACGAAATTTCAGACCATATATCGACTCATTGGTCGCTTGGCGACTTTAAAATAAAAAAAAATCAAAGTCTACTAAAAGTGATTTCCTTCAATTGCAATCGTGGGTTAGGCCACCCAGAGTGTTTTGTTGTGCTGAAGAAGTTATTTGGATATATGTTGATTAGCTACCGTAGAACATTCATGTCAAAAAACCATCATTTTCCATTTTTATATAAAATGAGTTTTATCTTAAAATATAGTTTTTATTCGTTTAAGTGCTTTTCATAATTTTTATGGTTAATTCATAAATTTAAATATATCTACGACTTTTTTGTTCCCGACTTAAGATATAAAAATTGGTGTAACCCTTGATTGGATTGGTGGCGGAAGAAGAGGATATAAAGTCGTCCTTCCTTTGGCCATTTTTCACACCGTAACTTAGATTAAGATGCGTGACGTCTCCTACCCGAGGGAGGCTCAGATGCGAACAGAAAATATTATAACTTCCGGTTTTGGTTAACGATCCAGCTCGTAAAAGTCGCATCCGACATATTCGATTTGTTTTTCTATGGTAAAAGTAGAGCGCAGCCTACGTTGATCTGATAACATCGCAAAGAAATAAATTTTCCAATGGATATTTTATTTCCAGATTTAGATGCGGAATTTATAGTATACGGGTTTAATGGTGTCAACGAAGTATTTGCAATATATCCCAAATATAAAAAATGTCAATATAAAGGAAATATCGGGGCTATGAGTTTTACAACTCATAATAATAAGGTATATGTGGGAGTTCCATATTTTAAGTTATTGGATCTGACTTAAAATCAGAGTTTGAATATGGCAAAAATATATATTTATCGTACCGAGCTAACTCTTTTGATTCTCTCTGTAGTAATTAAGATGCTATTAATTAATTTATGTATCACTAAAGTATTATTAATTGTTTATTGCTAAGATACGTTGTATATAAACATATCTATAACAACCGGGGCATTATATGAGGGCATAATAGTACATTATGCCCTCATTATAATCCGATCATCGTTTATGAACATTAAATTAGAAATAATATGAACGGTATATAATGAAAATTATTTTCTTTTTAATTATAATTCATTACAATAATAATAAGGATTGATTACAACAATGGACCTTTTCAATTTAACGACTATCTCTTTCTATCGCTGCAAATAGCAAGAAAATGGCGCGAACAACTACCAGTTGGACTGTCAAACGACACGTCAAAAATATTTCAGTCATTAAAATACCTGTATTCTCAGTGAAAATTTGCGTCGTTAGACATTTTAACTTCAATAACGGCTTTTGTAACTTATTTCGATAAGATTTTTTAAAGTAATCTGAAATATTGTCACATTTTACGTCTAAATTTTTTAGAAACAAACGCCATAGATCACAGTTGTTCTTACTATGCGCAGATCTCCATTGCGCATATCTTATATCTCTTTAAATTGAAATACATTAATTGATTACAACAATTATTATAATAAGAAAACACAGAAATAATTTTTAATTTAATTATAATACTTAAAATTGATTATGAAAAGGGCCTCAAAAAGCAATTTACTTTCACCACACATGTAAATAGTAAGTACGTCGAATTGCAGATTGCAATGTTTCGCATTGATTTTTGACGGATAACGGATCACAATTTTTTTTGAGGACGTTATTTATCCACGTTTGAATTCATTTTTGATATTATTATTTACCGTCATATGTGACATCCAAAGCAGTACAAACTCTCTAAAATGTAATAATATTCAAAAATTAGTGCATAAGAAATAAAGAACTGAGATCTGTCATGTGAAAACGAACCTCAAAATATAAAACTTACATCTTCTACAGACGAGAATAGAATAATTAGGGGAACATTTATACGTTTGTCTTCCTCAAAGTATGTAGAAGCATTCAAAATAATTTGTTTCCACCGTTTCGATAAAATATATTCCGAAACATCAAATTCACCCATTCCATCATCTTAAACGATATAGAACGTTGATGTTTTAAAAATAAATATATGTTTGTCAATCAGCAGTAAAATAAAAATTGTAAAATAGACCTTTTCAATAAACCTTCTCAATTTAACGGCTATCTCTTTCTATCGCTGCAAATAGTAAGAAAAAGGCACCAACAACTGCCAGTTAGGCTGTCTAAATTTTTTAGAAACAAACGCCATAGATCTCTGTTGTTCTTACTATGCGCATATTCCCATTGCGCATATCTTCTATCTCTTTAAATTGAAAAGGGGTAGGATTCTGTAACTCGTCTGTTATCCAACGTTACCGTTATCAATATGGTTACAAGCGAAAATGACATTTTATTTGACAACTATGACGTAAATATGCCGATCATCTTACAAAAAATACGTTGCTATAGTGATAACGGTAACGTTTGATAACGGACGAGTTGAATCCTACCCAAGGGCTGTTTAACGGCTATCTCTTTCTATCGCTGCAAATAGTAAGAAAATGGCGCGAACAACTGCCAGTTGGGCTGTCAAACGAAACATCAAAATATTGCAGTCATGAAAATACCTGCATTCTCGGTGAAAATTTGCATCGTTAGACATTTTAACTTCAATAAAAGCTTTTGTAACGTATTTCGATATGATTTTCAAAGTTATTTGAAATATTTTTCACATTTTACGTCTAATTTAGAAACAAACGCCATGGACCTCATTTGTTCTTACTATGCGCAGATCTGCATTGCGCAGATCTTCTATCTCTTTAAATTGAAAAGGTCTATTAGATTTATTCAGATATTTTATTTAGTATTTTTGATAATAAATTAGGAAAATTCATATTCTTCTTGTTGCGGTTTCTTGTTAAAATGAGTGTCCATATACTCCTGTGAAAAGAAACATACAAGAGATGGTGAGATAAGGAAGAGTATTCGGGAATGATGACCAAATTACTGAATGCAAAGAGTAGCACAAGCCATATAATAAGAAAACGAATTCCTAGTCCCGTACACGTCTTTTTGTACACTTGTGGCTCCTTGGCTAGAAGCCAGATAGTTAGTTGCACTTGCTGGTATTCCTAGAGCCATTGGTAATGATACAGAAACACGTTTAAAGTAAAGCACCCTTTATATTTCTTTGTCTTACTAAAAATACACTACAAACATACTTCATTTTAATTGTCTTGAGTTTTTGGTAATTATCACCAGTTTAGAACTTCTTTTAAGTTTATCTGACCTAAAAATGAAAATAAAAATGGAACAAAAACATTTAATACTCGTCACGAGTAATAAGTCGTTATAATATACTTATTTATATTATATACATTAAATTAAAACAATATAAATATTTAGGATGAGTTCAGGGAAGAGCGCACTACTTTTTTCAAAATTTGACTTCGCGGTCCATTTTATGTTTCAAATTGTAGAATAATGAATTGCATGTTGTATGTACTATTTTAGAGTCGAGTTGAAAATTTCAATCCGGTTGAAAATGCGTCTATTCCGATCATTTCAACCCTCTAACTTTAATCGGGTCACTTCAACTTATTTTCAAACGGGTTAAAATTATCGGGATAAACTAGGTAATAGTACTGGATTTTAATTTCCATATCTGAGGAGATAACATTCAAAAACCGACATGTCCATTTTGATCGAAAATGAGTTAGGCATCAAAATCAGTCAAAAACCGTCATCTGCGTCGATTGGTGCAGTCAGATTCAGTCTAAACTTTACTTGTCCAATGTTATAGGCACGTAAAAGTAAGGGTTTCGTTCAAAATTCAACTTGTCTAAACCGGTTTTTGTACGTAAATTGCTTCAAAAACCGACATGTCCTATAATGTTTATATACCCGTATCACAGAATTCAGCCAAAATACCACATGTCCGGAAAGTTTTGCCAATTGTTACTGCTTCTTGTTCATAGAGTGTTGCTGTGTTTGATTGTAATTATTACTGCTAATTAGGAGGGTTCTACATTAAACAAGAAGCAACATGAATACTTCAGTATCTGATATTAACGCGGGTTCACGCAAGAAATTTAAAAAACAGACGAAACGTGAGAAGATATTACGATTAAGTGGCAGGATGCACTAGAATTAGATTATTATAAAAAAAAAATTTGGTAGATACAGGAGGAGTTTCTGGCGATAAAAATGAGGAAGAGGAGGTAAGCGATGATGAAGAGGGGTGCAATTGCCTAGAAGAGGACTTGTAGCCTTCACCTTTAAAAAAACCTTAATTCATTTTGTTTATTTTATCTCAGTTATTGTTAAAGAATATTTTTTAAGTTTAATAAAAGCATATAATTTTATAATTTTTTTTTTATTCTTTTGTTTTCAAAATTTCGATTCGTTCAAAAGTCGACATGTCCATAACTATATCCAAACAAAACCTACATATTTTTTATTTTTTTGTAATTTATACAATTAAAAAGCTATTTATCTGTAATGTTACCACATTTATCTAGTGCCCATTACCTGAAATGCTACGTTTGCAAAATTAAAAAAAATCTTATACATTTTCCTACATAGTTTTTCTCGATTTCTGAAGATTATGAATTTTGGACATGTGGGTTTTTGAATATTAGCTCCTCATCTATAAGGCACCTATTTGTGTTCTTCCGAATGGTCACTATTAGTTTTCGAGTTATGATGTCAAAGTTTTAATTTTTATATGGACGCCTTATTGGAAAGTTCCACCATTGAAAAGAGATTTTTTTAGCTTTCTAACCATGTGTAATTTGTCTATTTTTATTTGTTTCAAACACCGAAAATACAACAATTTCTAAATTTATAGGTTAAAAACAATGGTTGCTGCTATGAAACAATTGAAAAACACAATTGGAAATAACAATTTGATTATTTTCATTGATAATTTCTTTAATTAGTTCTCAAAATTTTATAAAGTCTTAATATTTTTAATATGACATTTATAACGAATTTAAAAATATGTTTCAATGCTATGTATATTAGAAATATTAAAGAATATGAATATTATAAATTTAAAATTAAATAAGTGATAATACCATATGTTCGTATTTTTTTCCTGTCGATGGGTACAGTAACTAGTAAGTAAGGCAATGCTATGTGACGTCACGGGGGCAGTTTTATCACACGCGTCACGTGACGGTATCCATTAGGAAATATCGCGTTGGCGATGGCGGCATTAGCAGTAACTTAAAACTCGCTGGAGAAAGACTCCAATGCAGGCAAATTGAATAAACTTCATTATCGTCACATGCACACTTTATAAAAGCGAATTGCAGCGCTAACTGCCGGAAGTTTTTAGTTTCACTTCGAACGAACTATTTTCCTGACCATACAAAACACTTGATTACTTTTTATTTATTCACTGATGTTTTCTTGAAAAGTTAAAATTAGTTATTCCAGACTTGAATTCAATGCATAACTGCAAAAGTAAATTAGCAACATTTTCTTGAGTCTTTGAAGGGAATTGCTGAAAGACCAGTATATGAAATAATTTGCTGCTTTCAGTTAAAGATATATGTATATACTGTAACGTGTGAGTTCCGCTGCTACGCTGAACAACCGTCTAAGTATAGCGATGACGCAATCGCGCTAGCAGCCGGGCTACGTAAATAAACAAGCCGCGACGTATTTAATTACTTCCGGTCGCCTGAACCTTTTGTGTTCATTGTTATTATGCGGTCGACAGTGCCGGTTTATCTATGTGGCACGTGCCGCGGGCCCCGCGCTTGAAAGGGCCCCGCGCTGATTATTTTCCATAGGACAAAATCGAACTTTTCTGTTTTTTTCTTCTATTACTTCACGAGACATTTTATTTGTGATTTTTTGATGTTTATAATTTTACGGTATTTTGAAAATAGGTATCAAATAACCAGTGGCGTAACTAGAACTCTAGGGCAGCACTTATTGTCGACTCAACAGAAAGATTAAAATTTGATAAACAAAATTTAAAATGTGTATAAATATAAAATAAATAAATATATCATCACGGCATATTACCCACTTCTGGGTGTGCCAATCTGCTTTGTACACAGATATCGGTAATGATGAAATATTTGCACCGTGCGGGCGCTTACCAGGCGTCAACTCACGGGCACTCATTGTTGGCGTGGAGAGTGCACCACAGGGGTCAATTTTGTGCCATTTAAAATTGGAAATATTTAGCGTCGGTCGGGATCGTACCCGGTTCCCCAGATTCGCGACCTGACACTCAAGCACGCGGCCACGAGATAACATAAAATGTGTATAATATTATAAATTATAATTTTGACAATTTATTGAAATTTACAAATAAATTAATGTATATTTTATTAAGTTACTAGCAAAGAAGCCAAGGAGCGAGTACCGATAGTCAGTGGCGTAACTAACGGGCCCGCAGGCCCCGCATTGCGGGCGGGCCCCCGGCTCTAAAGAGGCCCCAATTTATATGATTTATAATTTTGTTACTACTGCGAAATTTTGAATTTAATCATTTTTTGTAGCAACATATAAATTTATTTAGTCGTTTATTTTATTGAATGTCAATTTCCAAAAATAATATTGACTAAGGGGCCCCTTGTCCGCTATGTCAAATCAAGCTCTTTATTTTCCATCACATTTCGGCCGATTTCTTGGCAAATATTTTCCTGCAGCTGATCCAGAGTTTTCCTTTAAAATAACCCCATAAAAAGAAGTTTGGGACTGTCAAATCAAGACTCCTGGCGACCAATGTGTATTACCAAACGTGGGATTAAATAACGAATAAGAGAATGATTTTCGCAAAATTGCTATTATTTAGTCTGCATAATACTGATCCATCTTGCTAATACCATATTTTGTCGCATCCAAGTTCTTTCATTTGGGATACCAAAAATGTATGAATCACCAGTGGAATGTGTCACAAATTTCATTAAAAAAAATACGGTATAGCGGCGGGGTAGGTGGCAGCACACTACACTGCAAAACCATAAGCTTTACAAATTAAAAAAGGACAGTAACGGCGAGTCTGGAAGTTACTGATATATTGGGATACCTGTGGAAGTGAATACTCGGTAGTGTTGACGAGTATTGTGAAGCTAGTTTTACAAGGACAGTAACAGCGAGTTGGAGTAGATACTCGGCATTAGTGTTGAAGAATTGCGGCATACGGATAGTTGGAGATACTGAGGCTGTGGAAGGAGAAAGTTAGTTGCATAAATAGACAGACAGTGAGGTGAAAGATGTGACTTCTGTCCGAGCAGTTGAATATACAGACGCTGTTGAGTCAGTTGAGTATATAGATGCTGTGGAGGTCGGTAGGCGGACAGTTGAATGTGATATAAGTATATAGTGATATAAATATCGCGTAAACAGTCTATAAGAGTCTACAACAGACCGGCAGTCTAAGATTGGAACTCGTAGTAAAATAAATAATTAGTAATATCGTAGAAATAATTAGTAGTGTTAATTGGTTAAATAGATAAATAGTGTGAGTGTTATCCAGTTAATTATAGTTTTAGTCTTAATTAGTCTTAATAATTGTTCAATATTAGTAATCGTCATTCTTTAATACCTTTTTACCTCTCGCTAAGAGAGGTATTGAATTCATGCATATCCAGATTTTAGTGTATAAGCACGATTTAAGGTCCCTAGAATCCGATTATAACATTTTTACGATGATGCCCGTATGTGTGTGTATGGATGTTGGATCCACGATTTCTCAAATACTATAAGACTTAAGATATTTTTAACTACGGATTCCTCAATTTAACAATAATGGTAAGAGTTGATTAAGTTTTGGTAACAATTGGACAACCGGAAGTAGTATGGATTTAGAGATAAAGAAATGCATATAAAATAATTTGATGTAAAAATTCTCAAATCAAACTACCTCAAGACAAGAAATTCAAATGTTTGTAATTGACACATAAATGTCACTGTCAAAAATATTTGTATGCCGCTGTCACAAATATTTGTACATCATTATGAAGATTATGAAAATAAAAAAAAGTCAACAACGCAAAAGAATATACGTAAAAAAGAATATAAAAGGAATTTGCGAAAAAATGACGAATATAAAGAAAAAGAAAAGGAAAGTAGAAAAAGAAAATTTCAGGATATTGAATATAAAGAAAATGTATGTATTGTACATAATTTATATTAAAATATCCCATAGATTTTGCAAATATATGTGATAATTATTTTGCAGCGAGACATGAATATGTGTATTTGTATTTAAAAATATTTTTCGTTTTATGCGTACAACCAGGTAAAATATCTGGCGAGAGGTTATGTGCTGGCCAGATCAGATTTTTAATATTTAGTTATGGTTTAATAAACTTTTATTTTAATTAATAATAATTGTCTAATATTTATACTTCACCCATATAAATTAAAAACGTTACAATACTATACGAGGTTTGTTACCCTATTTCAATTGCAGGAGTAAATTTTTATAAGAATTACTTCAAAATAGTGAGTTTAAAAAATCTTTATACCTAATTAAAACGGCAATACATGTGAAATGACTTTTTTAATGTTTACAACATCGTCTAAAAAAGAGAAAGTGTATGTCAATTACTTTTAAATTTTTTAAAGAGCTTTCGCACATAAAATGAAGTACTCGATTCACTTTATATCAAAAGAGAATAATAGAGAACACAATAACAAAGTTTGAAAGCGAATTCTGTAATGTAGTCATGAATAAGTCTCGCAAAAAGAGCATCACATCCTCAAAAGCCATTATCACGTGACCATTTCACGCTGGAATGAAACTATTCGCCAGGAATTCGCACAAGGACGAAGGACGGCACTACCTGGATGGAAACTTTCGCAATATTTCCCTCGTATGTTCGTATCCGACAGTCGGCAACTAATCTATCTGACAGATGGAGGCACAAACCGCGAATGCGCGAATTAACAAGAAATGTGCGCCGCAAAGCTATAAATTGCACTATGAAACTTTTAGTTTAGTAAATATGTAAAATGGTAACGGATATATACGGCTGTTTGCGCAAAACTTACGGGCTCATTCGTTCATAATTTGTGAGAGCATAAATTTCAAACACTAGCGAAACTTTTAAATGAATAATAAATAATACATCATCTCTTCTACACTAACTTTTTTTGTAATTGCCGCCATATGAGGTGAAATACAAGCATGAAGTAGTTCCTGCTAAATTATAAACCAACTGTTTCTATATGGTGGAGTACGGTGAGTTGTGGTTCTGGAAACAAATTTGAACACGAGGAAAAGAAAAATGATATTTTTTATATTTACTCGAAAACAGAATAAAGAGAATTCATTTTTTTTTATTTTATAATTTTTATTAGTTATATTAATCACGTATTGTAATTTTTTCAATATGACCCTTGGACCAGCGCTTTATAATGAAATAGGTGCAGGGTATATGCAATAGGCGATGTGCACATTTTGAGCGTTAGCGCCTCTAACGGCTTCATTGACATTTTTGGTTACCGAATCAATTTTGACATTTCGAGAAAGTGGTACAATTTACAATTTTATTTTGAGTTTTTGCTATTGTGCATGAATATTATACATCATAGTATATTGAAATGAATAAAGAAACTATTTAAAATGCTATATATGTGTTGTGACAATCAAAAAAGTCAAAATACCAGCGAAGGTACTGTGGCAGAAAATATAATTTTTCTTATAATATGTGTGATTTCTGTAAACCATTTTATCATATTTAAATTTATATTATAATTTATAATATTAGTTGAATGTTACAAGATGCACAATACATGGAAATTAAGATTAAAAAGTTGGAAAACTTGAATGATTGGAAAGAAGAAAATTTCTACATATCACGATATCACTGTATGATGTTAGAATCTTTCTTTTATATTCGCAATAAATGAAGAAAATTCTTCATTGAAAATAGACCAGGCTCTAAGTGGAATCAGTTGCACTAGCTCGGAAAAGAAAATACACGAAAAATACGAACAATGTGAATTTCTACCTTTAACATTAACGTTACATGTACAAAATCTATAATAAATAGACGAATTATGTCAAAAATAGACTTCTATTTCATACAACTGCACGTATTATACAATTTTAAGATAATTTTCTGCTTCTTATATTATATCTTGTTCAAATTTTAACACATTTTTATATAATTCATTATTGCAATCAGACGACCATTGTTGAAATTTTATTCATACGATAAGTATCTTTTACAATGAGAAAATATGTATACCTAAAAGAATTTTTTATATTAATAGAAGATATCTGTTGAAAAGTTATTTTCTTATACATCTGTTCCTCATATAATCTTCTAGGAAATTTATGAAATTTAATACTTCAATCGGTAATTTAATTTTGTAAGAATTATTAGATCTCCCACTGCATCATATAATATTTAACGTCTTATCAGTCGCATTCAATGCAAATATTTTATAAAATAGAAATTGCAAAATTATTCTGACATAAAACATAACCTTGCTATGTTTCAATGAGTAACCAATTTTGTCATTTTTATCCGCTGTCGGCGCTGACTACTTTCGTGCACACCGCCTATAATACTAACACCACTAGATGACAACCGAATAGTAAATGAAGAAACACTTCTCAAATTGATAAAATCTGATGTGGATACCACATGACTTCCTTGTATGCAAGACCAACATGAAATGTAGACCCAATTATAAAATTGCACGTATTTGACGTAATTTGACATTAACATTAATTTTTTATTTTTTGTACTTTTTTGTCCTAATCCATAGCATGCTTAAATTACAAAAACCAAAAAGTATAAAATTTTTACCTCTCGCTAAGAGAGGTATTGAATTCATCCTAAAAATCGCATATCCAGATTTTAGTGAATAAGCACGTTTTAAGGTCCCTAGAATCGGATTATAACATTTTTACGATGATGTCCGTGTGTGTGTATGGATGTGTGTGTGTGTGTGTGGATGTGTGGATGTTGGATCCACGATTTCTCAAATACTATAAGACTTAAGACATTTTTAACTACAGATTCCTCAATCTAACAATAATGGGAAGAATTGATTAAGTTTTGGTAACAATTGGACAACCGGAAGTAGTAGTTACAAAAAAAAACATCTAAATATTATTTATCGAAAATTTATGTAAATACTTATATTAAAGAACGTTAAATTCTTTATTCGATAGGTAAATATAAATTCATTATTATATCTTCTATAGATTTAGAGATAAAGAAAAATAATTTGATGTAAAAATTCTCAGATCAAACTACTTCAAGGCAAGAAATTCAAATGTTTGTAATGAACACATAAATGTCACTGTCAAAAATATTTGTATGCCACTGTCAAAGATATTTGTACATCGTTATGAAGATTATGAAAAATAAAAAGTCAACAACGTAAAAGAATATATGTATTGTACATAATTTATTTTAAAATATCCCATAGATTTTGCAAATATATGTGAGATTTATTTTGTAGTGAGACATGAATATATGTATTTGTATTTAAAAATATTTTTCGTTTTATGCGTACAACCAGGTAAAATATCTGGCGAGAGATTATGTGCTGGCCACATCAGATTTTTAAATTTACATATCTCGTTTATACCAAGGGGTAATTTAATAATATTGGATGTGTAAGACGCAGAATGTAATTCTCTAAAACTATTATTTGAAGCATTTATTAAATTTAAGTGGGCCATGGTGGAAAAAGAAGAATATTATGTTTAGTACCTATTTATTATGTTTTATTTTAATAAATATAAATAGAAAATATAATTACTAATTTTACATGAAGTTTTTAAAACCGTTTTCAAAACGTTTTTAGTTTTGAAAACGCCATGTATACAGTATCAAAACGGTTTTTAATGCGTTTTCAAAACTAAAAACGTTTTGAAAACAGTTTTAAAAACTGCATGTAAACTCAGTAAATATAAATCTAAAACAAAATGTTCATAATCATCTAAATTAAAGTTATAAATAAATACTAACACATGCGATTTACATATTTTCCATTTTACTAAATTACTATTATACTATTTTACCGGGTGTCTTAGGCCGAGTGATAAATAGGTTACCATGTTAAATAAATTAATTGTGAATAGTATCTCCCTAGTGTAAGATATCGAGTTGAAAATTCGTATACTTATTTGGGGATACTACTTCTATGAATTACAGTCCAGTTTAGTAAATTTAAATCTATAATATCAGAAAAAAATAAGGAAATTTGTAGAATTTCCAGGATTGTTATTCATATCCCAGAAAAAATGGTTACCAAGAAACAACTTAAATAGCATGGTGATAGCGTGTACGCTTGGTAATATACAAATTGTAAGAGACTGGGTTTGGAACCAGCCAGCAGCAAAATTTAATTTTTACTTCTCAAAATAATTTTTATTGTGAATGTTTTTAATTTTTTGTTGAAATTTAATATAATGGATACGTTATTTTTTTATTATAAATATTTATTGTAATTATTCGTATTACAAGCAGTATTAGTTTCCAGATTCTATCTGTACACACGTAGGCAAATGATTAATTCAAAACTATTTCCATTTTTACGGTCGCTAATCTCCCATTTCGATCGTTGACAGGAACAAAGTCAGACAATTAACTTAATATATCCCGACATCATTTCAATTACATGTTACAAAAGCATAAACTAATAAAACGAAAAATAAAATAATAATAAAAGTCTCCGCACGCTATACACCTGCTCCCGGTGGGGGTAGGTTTCCACTACTCGTTACATAACCCCAAATAACAAAGATTTCACCTTATAGTTTCCCAGTATTCTCATAAAACATAACACATAAAATCATAAAAAGCCATAGAAGAATTCGACCACGCGAGGACACGTGATAAAATGAGGACTTTTAATTTTATTGTTATTGCCCTGTTTTTATTATTAAACGCGTGGTGTTCGTATTTCGGAAGGTTTTACGACCCTGTCGAGCGCTGGCTTTTATCAATTTTCCACAAAATTTGTTTATTTTTAATTGGGGGTTTAGTTTTCATGTTGTTAGGGGAATTTGATCACGAAAGAGGATCAACAGGATTAAATTCTTTTGTTGATTTGTTTCTGAGGATAAAGATTTAATTGATTATATCAAATACAAAATCAATTTTTCTAAATTTGCATTAGTATTTGCTATTTATATGTTTTGTTGTAAAATGATAGTGTTTTACGCACTATATAGACAAGGTTATTCGAATTCTGTTCAGATTCAACATTTACAAAAAACAATGAATTGTCATATTAGACGTAGAGTTTAGCTGCCACTTTTTCGCATTTGTTATATCATCACGGTATATTACCCATTGCTGGGCGTACCAATCTGTTTTGTATACAGATTTCGGTAATGATGATGGCATATTTGTACCGTGCAGGCGTTTACCAGGCGTCATCTCACGGGCACGCATTGCTGACGTAAACAGTGTACCACCGGGGGTTACTTTTGTGTCATTTAGAATTCAAAATAATTTTTTGGCGTCGGTCCTGGTAGAACTCTAGATTCGCGACCAGACACTCAGGCATCTATTCTAGCCAAGGATATTAATATATACCTAGTGCTGTTGACAAAATTTGAATTTTCGAATTTTGAAATATTCGAAATTCGGAAAATAAGCTTTATACTTTTTCGAATTACGAATTTCGAAGTCAAAATTCTGAATATTTTTCGAATTTTGTAATTCGATAGTTGGTGCAGTCATCTATTTATTCGTGTTTTACTATGACATGACTTGTTAAAACTTGCTCTCTGAGTCCAAACACTGAGATTTGTCGCTTATTTGTTGAAAGTAAAATATTCTTAATTAACATGTCGCCGCGAAGTACAATTAGGAAATATTTTTTCTGAAATTAATAATGACAAAGCAAAGTGCAATAAATGCCAATTAACTTACACTTGAAAATATGTAATTATAACTTCGTAAATACTCCGAATTGGAATTTTGAATGTGTATGAAATTCGAATTTTGTTATAAATTCGAAAATTAGAATTTAGATTAATATTTGAAAATCGAATTTCCGAATTTCGAATTATTTTTCAACTGAAGTTTCGAATTCCATTTTTTCAAAATCTACAGCACTAATATATACACTGTATTGCTAAATTGTACGTTGTGCACGTAGTCACCTGTGAGGCAAGTGACTGACTGGAAGGCAGCCATTTGCAGAAAAGGCAAAATACGTGCCAAATTTAAAATTACATATAGATCAAATTATATATGGGATGAATTAACAGATTTTTTTCATATTATTATAATAATACGAGTAATATACATTTATTACATATACAGCAAATTCATAATAAAATAGGGCTATGAATTTAAAAATAATATTTGTTTATTAAATAGATGCCTTTTGCATATGTGGCGGAAAATTTGGAAATACAAAAGATGCTGAGTCTGGATTTAATCTTCTTATATATGTTCCAGGCCTTTTCAAATAATCAGTTTCAAGAAAATGATCACTGCAAATTTTTGATGCTTTTGTAGGTGTGAAATCTTTTCTTTTTATGGCATCTATCCACAATCGTAATGTACCACTATTATTTAAAGGAAATCTGTAAAATATTGAAAACAATAGTATGAAGAAATATATATGAACAATAATACTTACTTGAAAAATTGTCGAGAGTTATCCTTGCTATGTCTATTTGTGCACCCAAAAGCAATACAAGAAGACGGCAAATTGCCTTTTATTGTGGAAATATCTCACTTAAAGTATTTATTCACTAAGAACGCAACACAAACACCACTTTATTCAAAAAAACCTCCATATAATGCAATAATAGACCAATGAAGGTTTGATGTTTTGCCTATTCTGCAAATGGCGCCGTACCCCCACCACTTGCCTCACGTATTAAACGTATGTTAGCTAGATTCTAGCACGAATTAGTAATTCGGATACAAGCGCCGGATAGCGGCGAGTCATCGAACAAATGAGAGCTTGTATAGCCTTATGTAACGACATTGTATACTGTTTTCTTTGTGTCGGCTTTCATTTATATTTCTTTATAAAAATTGTTAACAAGTTCCATTAAGGAAAATGGACGGAAGGTAAAAACTATGAAGCATGTGTCTTATTCTCAATATTTCTTGCGTGATCCTCGCGAATACTGCCCTGAAACATAAAATTTAATAAATAATCGGGTATATTTTATAAATATGTTACATCTGGGTATAGCAACGGTAGCAAAATTCAGTATTTTCAGACATAAAATGTGTTTCATATAAGCATTCTTTCACCGTTTCACCTTAGAAAAATGTTCTCTCCGGTGATCGGAAAGTGCACGTCGTTAAATTAACTTCCTTTCATTATTGCTTGGCGATCACATAACTCTCCGAGATTTTAATTATCTGTGATATATCGCATCGTACACATGCACTCGTATACCAACCATACCATAGCCATGCACCTGACGATAAATCCCTGCTCTCTGCGCTTAATAAACTAACATCATTGCAGATAAAAACATCAACTTTATTATCCGGTTTGCGGAGATTATTTCTGCTATTTAATTAGCTTTTACCAATAAATTCCTGCTATATATTTCCAAGATTTTTCAATTTGTTTAAAGTATGTCCATGTGTGTTAATTAATACTATCTATACATCTTATACTTTATTGCATTCCCTAGTTACTTACTATGTTAGAATGTGTTTTAAGTAGTAATGAGTACTGTTACAGCATTATTCTTAATATATTTTCTATTTAATATTTGCATACTACAAAGTATTACAGGACTGTTTTACATATCAGAAGGATACAAATGTTCATACCGTAAATTATCTGCGCCCCTGAGTGATTCGCTACTGCCGAAACAAAAGGTCGTAAGTTGACTTTTTTTCAATGAGGTCATGCATTATTTTTCATTTTTAACTTTAATCGATAGAGTAATGAAAAATAATAGACCCATATTTTTATTTTTCCTCAAATCTATCTTTAATACTGACTATTTCCCTCATAAATTTATAAACCAATCCAAATTCAGGATTTTATCTAGTTACCAAGTTTCATTTTGACAAAACAACCTCACAAAAAATTTTTCGCATCTTTAAGCTAAGATGTCGTATTTTTACAAGTAAGTGAGTTTTGATAAGCGAAATTTTTTTGACGTTTTAGAAACATATTGGAATCTATTTAAAACGTTGAAAAGGCAAACTTAAATGTAACACCTTAAAACACAATAAAAATTAGAAGATTTTTGTCAAGAAGAAAAATATGTAAATAATTACCTGATTTTTATTTTGGAAATAGAATACCATTCGTGGTTAAATTTTATCCTGGAAAATTTTTCCGATTGATTTACTCGAGCCTGTTGCCAATTTATCTCGTGACATTGATCAAAAATCACTCGTTTGACAACTCGTGATTTTTTTGTCAATTGCTAGGCAACCAGCACTCGTAACAATCTGAAAAATTTTCGGGCAAAAATTTACCACTAATGATGTATATATATATATATATATATATATATATATATATATATATATATATATATATATATATATATATATATAAATTGCAATTAAAAATGACATTGACGTCAGTGTTTCATCAACGCGACCATTCTGATTGTCACATTAGGTTAAACGTCAAAGTGACATTTAAAGATAACCTGAAATTTACGAAAGTAAATATGTCGGTGAAACGCTGTTTTGTGCCTTCGTGCCAAAATAATATCGAAAATAGTGAGAAAATATTTTTAATAGTACCGCGTGATACAAAAAACCACAACTCGAAAAACAGTTACTGTTTGTATTGAACAATACAGATTTGATACGTAACAAAGCAACAGTAATGAAATTCTAAGAATACACAACGAACAACGTAGGCAAAAGTTAATCAGACGAAAAAGTAAAAACTAATGACTAATGACCAGCAGCTGAGTGATACATGGAGAACTTCAGGTCAAATGAAAATTATATTTATAAAAATGAATAGAATGATGTTATATTAATATATTATAGAATTTCTATCAAATGTTTATATATGTAATTCTCAATTTATAGTCTATATATTTTTTTCTTTTAGAAATTCTGTGTCGATATAATAAGGCTGTATGAAATGAGTGTGAACTTGCATGTGAAACGCTGACGTCACAACATGGCTGGTATTTTTGAAACTTTTTAAAAATGTCATAATTTGAGGCTATTTAAATAATGATATCTTTTTAAATTTAAAACTTAGACAGCATATAACAATTCTTGCAACAGCCCTATTCTTTCATTAATATTACTTTCAGAATGCTATAAGATCAACAGTACAATTATTTTGACATACGTCAATATGACAAAAATTCAAATTATGTGCTTTATTCCTCATGTTTATTATTTTAGAATAAATATAGGTCAGGATCGTCGGAAATTGGAATAGGATCAAATAAAATACTCAACTCCTCATGTGCATACGTTTCGGTGTATATTTCACCTTCATCAGTGCTAACGAAGAAACAAAGAAATAAACAAATAGATATTTCGTACAACACATTATAACCACTTCCAAAACAAAGAAATAACAAAGTTACAAAATTACCTGTGAGTTGTGAATGGATACAAAATTTAGTTTAAAAATTACGTCTGACATCTTATGAAATATAAACAAGACTAACGTTGATTTGTGCAAGTCAGGATATAAAATCAAGAATAAACATATCCAAAATAAAATTTAGCGCGTAATTTTAAACTCATTGTACAACTTGAGCGCATATTGATAACATTTAGAAAGATCATCTGTGTCAGTTCTAAAATTAACGCTTTTTTTATTATTGTAAATATGTGTCATTTCTAAAAAATTTCTTTTTTTATAATTACTGTCAAAGTCTAAAATTGTAACATTATCAAAATCAAAATGATGCTGCAAATCAACGCTATGTTTAGAAAGAGCTGTCTTAGTGTCTAAAGATTTACAATCTTTCTTATGATTATACATTCTGTTTTTTAAGTATTGTTTGGTTTGTCCTATATAAACACCATCGCACCCTAAACAGTTAATTTTATAAATTACGTTGGATTTATATTGTATATCATCTTTATCTTTGAGTTTGCTAAACAAGTTACCTACTTTTTTGTTGTTATGGAACACAATTTTTATATTATCAGTTTTTAACGTTCTTGCTAAGTTATGAGATAAGTTATGAATTAAGGGAATTTTAAAATAAGTTTTGTTATTGTTGTTATTTATTCTATTGTTATTATTTTCTGTGTTAGTTAAATGGAATATTTTATTAATGAAATTATTAGGATAACCATTAATTTTTAATTTGTTTTTTAATAAGTTAAAATTCTGTCCGTGAAACTGTGTATCACTTAACGTTTTAATTTTGTGTATATAGCCTTTTATAACCCCTATTTTTTGGCTGATTCTTTTAGAATAAAGTAAACCGTGTTAAGAACTATATTCAAACGTTATCTGTGTGTATTAATGAAAAGCACTATATACTTTAATTTTATTTTTATTTTGTAGACTGTTGTTGGCATGTCAGTATGTAATAATATTACCCAGACTACGGAAACTCGTATTAAAATGTCGAGACCATGTAGTAGCCTATGGATAGTACTTTTCTTCCAAGCGCTAGATGGTGCCAGGTGCAATATGGCCGACGCGATAAAATTAAGAAATTACATATTTCGAATTGATCTATAGAAAGCCGCGGAATTTCAATTTGTAAGACAAATGGTTTAGTCATTTATGTCAAATTTATATCTATCTTACAGTAAAGAAGGGTATATATAATCCGTGCACCGTATAGATACAGTTGTTACATAGTTATCAGCCTACTTTTATATACATATATAAACGTAGGCTTAATATCCTGAAATCTGTATACCTATTAACATACTTAGGAATGTTATGTATATCATAACTTCCGAAGATGTCGGTTTGAAATCTGAGCTCGTAGAGCGAGGATTTTAAGACGTCTAAGGCTTGTTATGTTTCATAACATCCGTGGTTTGTTCAATAGTTTATCGGTTTCAGAAAATTAAGACATTATTGATAAATACCATTTTTTGAAATTCTCTTATTAATGCTACTTTCAGATTGCTATGGTTAACAGAACAACATAATGTCAATATGACAAATATTCAAATTATGTGCTTTGTTCCACATGTTTATTACTTTAGAATAAAGGAGACCGTATTTATAACGATAGTCTAACGAATGAAGAGCATTATATTTTCATTTTATTTTATTTTCATTTTGTGGACCATTGTTGACAAATCAGTATGGTAATAATATTACCATACAGATACAGTTACTACTTAGTTACCAGCCTACTTTTGTACATGTAAACAATGGTATAATATCCTGAAATCGGTAAATAAATTACCTTCCAAGTCGACACTGAAAACAAAATCGAATTGTAATTTGACAAGTTTGATTATATTTGTCAAAAATTGTAACGACTCGTTTTGAAACTTTACGAGTGTTTATAAGTGGGGCATTAATCGTTAAAGCACTATATATTTTACGGAAATTAAAGTATCATCACGGCATATTAGCCATTGCTGCGTGTGCCAATCTTTGTTCACAGATATCGGCAATGTTTTGCAGGATAAATAATATTTGAGAAAAACTGTATGCCCATATAATATTACTATGTCACGGTTCCTTGTTTTAAACATTTTATTCGTATCCTAATAGTTCATAAAATTTAAAGTCTTGTATTAGCGCTTTTATATTTTATATTATATTATGCGGTTAAACGTAGCTTTTAACAAAATCGCTCTATAAAAGTGAGCTCGTAATACGGGCCATTATCATTTTAGTTTTATTAACGCAGATTTCGATTTGTATTCGAACCCGGGTGCGCTTTCGATCGAACTATTATGTAAATTTGTGGTTAATATAGTACGTTATATAATATTCATAGCAAAGTGAGGTTATTCACATTCAACGGACAGTTGATTCATATTAGCAAATATCACTTGGGAAATACAGGTAATGGACGAGCTTGCACAGAATTAGACACATGAAAAATTATTCATACGGCAGCCTGGAGATTATGGACATATTTTATAACTTGTAAAGAAATTCCAGCGGAATAAAAGCTGCACAGATTTTTCAGGCATGATTTTATTGTTCCTGGATTATTATTATTATTATTATTATTATTATTATTATTATTATTATTATTATTTTTATTATTATTATTATTATTATTACTATTATTATTATTATTCGTGCCCAAACCATATACATAATATAAATAATTAATACACAATAAATATATAAAACATTTCAATAAATATTATTCAGGGTGTTTGGCGTACGTCCGCCACCACGATTATTTCGTTTATTTTGAGAGATACAAAAAAATGTTAATAAACAAACTTAAACTAGACAAAGGGGCTCATAAGATGGTCATTGTAAGAATTTTGTATTACTTCCGCTTTTAGCGGAAATGGGTACAAGTTTGAATCTAGGTGACATAACTAATGTAGATAAATACTTTTCTTTTGTTTTAAGGTAACCAAATTATTTCATAGCTTGCTATGTTTAATTTTGTATGGAATTTAAAAATATGCGATACATATACGTAAAGCATCTTTTTATATTTTGCGTTCCTAATGAAGTCATTACGATACGCAATTGCGTATCGTAATGACCTTCATTTCGATACGTAATTTTTTGTTTTAGACGGTTGGTACTAGATGACGTTTCTTTAACCAATTTTTACCTAATTTATTTTTAGTTAATTGACAATTCATTTTAATAATATAATGTCGAAATTATTATTATTATTTTTTTTATTTAGGAAAGATTATTTACATGAAAATGTACAAATGGTTACAAATATATTCACAAATTGAGTAAGTAAATGTTATTGTAGAAGGCGCAAAATATAAAAAATAGTATAAAGAACTCATTTCATAAGACCTTCTTTCGCACTTGTCAATTAGAAAACTCGCTAACGCTCGTTTTCTAAATTTTGACGCGTGCGAAAAAACATATCTTATAAAACATGTTCTTTAATATACTATTAGTCACTCACGGGTCTTACAACCCTCGCTGCTCTCGTGTTTTAGTTCCTACCCATTCGTGACTAAAGACTAACTTTACGCACTTGTAACGTACATAACTATTAAAATTACAAAATCCATAACTAGAAAAATCTGATAATATATAATGTAATCTTACCATACACCTATCAAATTCTGATTGCTCATATGCGTATAATGAAAAGTAACAGATATTTCCGTCATTAAGCTTTATTTTTTAAACATAAAATTTTGCGTCATCATTAAGCTCATTAATCAATTTTATTATCACGGAATGTCAGACGTAATAACTTTGAATGTAGAAATACAGAAACCTGTTCCCGATTTATAGTTTAGAACTTACCATAACATTATAGCTGTATTCTTTTTGGTCAAAATCTCAGCTCATCTCAGATCATTTCAGATAAACTCAGGAAATCGTTGTTCTTTCTGACACAACTGATTTGAGTTGTTCTGAGTGAACTCACTTCCCCCCTTTCCGATGCTACACTACCAGTTTACAAAACTCAAAATGATTTGAAACACTCAGTTTGCATTTTAAGATAATAATTCAACAAAATTTATATTCACATATACAGATATACTTACAAGTAATATATTTTCAACATTTTCGGTTTTCCTTTATAAACAGTATCATAGATCAGAAAAATGTCAATAAATTTGACAGCTGTTACAGCAAATGCTATCGGTAAAGAAGGAAATGATAAAATTGAATAAAACTTGTTCTTTTTGCAAAATCACAACTCACTTTAGCTCAACTCAGTTATGTACTGAGCTGAGATACAATTGGATCAAAAAGAATACAGCTTATATCTCCATAGAAAACAATAGGCAATTTGCCTATAACCTTTGTTTGTCATTTTATTGGCTTCGCCATTTAATTAAAATTCTTTTGCCTCTGGCTTAAAGCAAGAGTTTTTGAAACTTTAGATGGATTTTGAAAGTTCTTTAATGAAGACTTCGTTATTTTCTTTGAAATATTACCCGATATTATGTACTTATTTACACACGTTTTTTTGTAACAAAAAATTGGGACAAATAATTTTCATGAATATTTATACAAAAATATGTGCGGTAGAAAATGTTTATTTAGATTTTCAAAAACTTCCGAACAATTTTTCTATAATGCAAGCATTATAAAATTTCATATTTAGCCCTTAACCACCCGGTTCTCAATACGCGTCGATAAAGCTCAATCTTTGTTTTTTTGCCATTTCATAAACACCGCTCAAAGTTTTCGATTTTGATTCCTATTGATTGACAGACACTAAAAATTAAGGACCAGTTTTATAATATCTGGTTAAAGTTTTTAATTGTTACTTGTAAACTTAATTTATTGATATTTTATTCTTTTATTTATTTTCACGCTTTTTGATACTTTGTCGTATATACATAAGTGGTGAAGTTATATAAGGATAAGATAGTTTTTCGTTCAACTATTTATATCAATACTCTTTTTATGCACTGATGGTGAAAATGAAATGATGAAAGACACACACACACACACACACACACACACACACACACACACACGCACATGCGCACGCACACGCACAAAAGCGCACACACACACACACACACACACACACACACACACACACACAAACAAACAAACAAACAACAACAACAACAACAACAACAACAATAACAACAACAACCATGTCTTATCCGGTATTCGAACCCAGGGGTGGGATCCCAAGACTACGCTATGTTAGTGTAGCGACAAATAACACTTCGTTTTCCTAACAACCGTGGAAGTTAATAGAGAAAGGAAGGTGAAACGTAAGAGGTATTTTTCGCTACGCTATGATAGCGTAGTCTTGGGATCCCATCCCTGGACTCTTAGAGCGTGAAGCGACAGCGCTACTGCTACTCCACTTACTACTTTTGAAAATTAATCTTTACTAGTTACTAACTTATAAAATGGACAGCTGACTTGTTAAAATTTTACAAGTTAGCTATCACGGAAGTAACGTTGTTGACATATGAAAGTTTTGTGTTTTGTTAAGGTGCATTCACAAATGAAAATTAGGTTTATGGTTTTTGTTTAGGTTTAAGTAAGTCATTCATAAATGTAAGTTTAAATCACCTGAAAATTAGTTTTGATATGGACATCTGTGTAAATGCTACAAAAACAAAATTAAAATATCGGTAGAGCAGTACTCAACAAGACATCTGTGCGCCGTGAAACTGTCATTCGCTTGGCATTATTGGTTATACTTCAACAATTAAGTTATGACAGTCTCCATGTTCTTCTCGTATTTGTTTATAAAGCCGAATCCACCAAGTGCATACTAAATAAAGATGGGTGTATATATCTATATCATTTCGGACTCGTTTTCATTGGTGAAGTTTGTGACATCATACGAAAGCATAAACAAAGTTTGGACCTTGCCATGTTTAGCTTTATGATTTGGATTTACAGACCCTAAATTCTGAAGTGTGAATGGAGCCATTAGATATATGCGGCCAAAATCTTTAAATCTAAAGTATAAACCATAAAAAAGTGCATTCACAAATGAAAATTAAGATTAGGTATGGTTTTTGTTTAGATTCAAGTTAGTCATTCATAATGCAAGTTTAATCCTAATACCCTAATTAAATTTGAGTATACTGAGATCTATGTAAATGCTTCAAAAACCTACGCCGTGAAACTGTCATTCGCTTGGCATTATTGATTATAGGTACGAGTATTTCAGCAATTAAATTTTAACAGTTCTATGTTCTTCTCGCATTTGTTTAAAAAGCTGATTCACCAAGTGAATTCTAAATAAAGATGGGTGTATATATTTATATCGTTTCAGACTCGTTCTCATTGGTGAAGTTTGTGATGTCAAACTCAATCATAAACCTAAAGTTTGGATCTTGCAATGTTTGGCTTTGTGATTTGGATTTAGAGACACTAAATTCTGAAGTGTGTATGGAGTCATTACATAATATGCGGCCAAAGTCTTTAAATCTAAAGTACAAACCATAAATTTAAACCTAATTTAGTGTCATACATATTAAAAATATTTGTCAATTGCAATTGCAATTGACAGGATTTGGTTATAATTTAAAATTGGATTTACAAATAAAAATAAATATATCATCACGGTTTATTACCCTTTGGTGGGTGTGCCAATCTGCTCTGGATTTACAAGTGACTAATAAATAAAATATTGTACCATATACATCAGGTCATGCATGGTGTACAGTTATTTATTGATTTTATTTAACTATGTTATTGTTAGTTGACAAAAATGTACGAATTTGAAAATGTAAAGTTTGGCGTACCTTAGTCTACACGCACAAACTCTTATCTCCAGAAAAAGATTATCTGGAAATGGAGAATGAATAGTTTTTCTAATCTGTTGTTATAATTCACAGGTGGAAAAAGTATGGTTGTTTTTCCAGGTAAACATGTACGTTTACATGACATGCAACAGCCGAGTTATGACCAGTGCCAGAAAGCGCCGCAATTTATGCAAGTTATGTACATGTATTCATGGCGTCATAGAGCCTTAATTACTTTTATCTCCGCTGAAAAAGCGACAATCTACTCCGCTTCACTCACACAAAATCATCATAACGCATACGTTCACCAGTTATTTTTGCAGGAGAAATATATGGCCCATGTTTCAAACACACCATAATTTTAATGAATGCAACTGATACTGTTTTATTATTATAAATAATAGCATAGAAGTATACTCTTTTTACAATATAATACACAGGAAACTTGACAAGCAGTTTTTATTTATAAAATATGCTTCCTTTTCATGACTATAAATAATTCACGATCTGTGATGTGTATGTTACTGCAAATGCCCGAAAATTGGTAAATCCTAGGATTGACGTACAAAGGATTTATCAATTTTATGTAGTAAATCTACGAACAATTGTATAATTAATAAACAAGGTACCCATTTTATCTGTTCCCGCCTGAAAGTTTAAGAATAGGCAACACAGAACTTATGAAAAGTAAGATGGACAAGCGGGAATATTATATAATGGGCACAAAAAAGGGTGACTTGTGCGTTATGTTAGGTTATTATTATTATATTTAGAGAAATATACCAGCCAGATTGTAAAAAATCACTAAGACAACGAAGGTTTGACAATCTGGCCGCGTTTCACTTATGTTTAATTAAAAGGCGGGTTTTAGAATATAGCATATACCATGAGTTTTTGCTCAGATGCAACATTTACTATTCTGTCATTAATGTATTACTATGGTTACTAGTTACACATACTGCATCGTTCCAGGGATGGGATCCCAAGACTACGCTATGATAGCGTAGCGACAAATAACACTTCGTTGCCCTAACAACCGTGGAAGTTAATACGGAAAGGAAGGTGAAACATAAGGGGTATTTTTCGCTACACAATCATAGCGTAGTCTTGGGATCCCACCCCTGATAAAATGCTACATAGGTTGCCAAAGTTGTCAATGTCAAATGAACTTGTCATAATGTTTTAAAGATGTTTACAAAAGAAGAAAAATCCGAATGGTTACTTGGTATTCGCGACTGAAATTAACGCGTAGCCACCAAGCGGCAAACTTGCGAACCCTCCGAATTGGTAATGGTAGCCAATCACAACTTAGAAAATTACCAACTAAGTCGGTCATCTTAAATGAACGCAGCGCTTCTATAGGACATTTCAGTGGCCAATAATGCATGAAAAATGTTTTTGATATTTTTGCGAATTTATATCCTGAATCTAATCGAGTACGAGAATATTTACAAAGTTTAAACTGATGGATGTTTAGAAAAGAATGATACGAAAAAGTCAAGAACAAAAACTGCCGGAAATGAGGAAAATAAAAATAATTTTCTACGTGCAATAGAAGAAAATATCAGCTGTCTATAAAAATTGAGACGAATCAAATATTATTTAATTGTTAATGGTGCAGTTTTTGAAAATATTGATTTTTTATTGATCCTGCTCATATTACTTTCTTAAATTATAAATCAGTAAATTATGATAAGTTCATTTGACATTAATAACTTCGACAACCTGCATTGCATTTTATCTGGAACGATGCAGTATGATGTATAAGTAGTATCCATAGTAATACATTAATAACACAATAGTAAATACTGCATCTTAGTTGTAACTCACGTTACCTATAGAAATAAAATACTAATTTGCAACTATAGTACTACATTTTAACATCCGAAATTGTATTAATTATACAATTGTTCGTAGATTTTCGAGTATTTACAGTAACATATAGGTATACAATAAAACTTCGATTATTGTAGGAATGTGATTTATCGAAAACGGCTGGTGAGTGTGAGAAATTACTGGGAATCCCACTTCGCTCGTCATCACACTTACATTTAGGGTGTAAATCGAAAAGTGGGCCATAGGCATTTAACGTAGTAAATCAGTTTTTCCTTGCGCAAACGTTACCAAATTATTTTATGTAACAATACTTCAAATAGACAGAAAATTAAATTCTGCATTTGCAATATATGTGAAACGATTATTCTAGCTCTTCATGTAAGTGAAAAAATTAATTATAAAATTACTTTTTTACGAGCTTTTAGTCTAGACAGCCATGATTTATGACAATATAAACAATTGCGTTGTTTTTAACTGCCAACTTAATAATTATTTTTTTCGCTTACATAAAAAGCTAGAATAATCGTTTAACATGATTTAGATGTAGAATAGGGCTGTTGCAAGAATTTTTATATGCCTTCTAAGTATTAAATTTAAAAAGATATCATTATTTGAATAGCCTCAAATTTGAAAATATCACCAAATATCCATTAAATATTTTACAATTAATTTTTGAAATTTGGATAATATAAAAAAAGTCACGTGATCTGAAACAGAATGTGACCTCACAACACATACATCTACATCGGCTCCGAGAGGTCACTTATAGTGTAAATTCTTTGTTTTTTGTTACAAGTGTTATGATAAATATATTGTCAAAGTTGTCAAACAAGTGTCAAATTTTTGAGTTTGGTTCGTGTTAGATAATACAAAATTCAATATAAAATGAGTAATTTACAATATCGTATTGTGCCTTCTTGCAAAAATGCGCTAGGAACAAACCTACTATTGAATTTATAAATATGCCAAAAGATGCGAAGAAAAGAAAATTGTGGCTGGAAGCAGTAGGTCGAAGAGCTGTTTGCGTATTTACATTTTATTTTACCTTAACTCTTTAACAACACACCTTATTTCGGCAACAGTAAAACAGTCGTTTTCTGATATAAATTCAGCCATTATCCAGCTTTCGATTTTCGGTAAACTGACCTACTTAACTTCAGTGTATTCTGTATTAGCCATTATTACTCATTTATAATAGAAAATGTCAGCGTCAAATGTCAAATTAGAAGTTTGTTATTAACATGTGAAACTATCGACTACGTTTATTTATCTAAATAACAAAAATAAATGTAGGTGATGGAAAATCTGTTTTTCTATAAGCTTTGAATGACGTATGAGTGGGGAGTTGTTTTTCATTACTATTTTTTCGCGCCAATATTTGTATTTAATTATTTACGGAAATAACAACAAATTATTAAAAAAATATTTATTAAAATTGCATAAACTTTCAATTAAAATACTTTTTGAAAAATGTGAAACAGGCTGATTATATGGGCGCATTCTTTTCAAAACTGCAATTTTCACAGATCTGTAAATCTTTAAAAAACAGACAAATACATCTATTTTTGTTGATTAATTGTATATAAGAGTGTCAGTGTCGTCGTGATTTTGTTCATTATTGATTTACAGATCTGAGACTTACAGTTTTGAACAGAATACGCCCATAAATCTCTATAACTTCTATATGAAGTATTTTTGCATAAAATATTTTGGTAACGTTTGCTATACCATAAAGTGCATTCCACAAGTTTTTTGCAGATTGGAAACAATGTTGGCATAAGTGCATTATATCTAATGAGGAATACTTTGCAGGGACCCTATTCAGTGAAAGATAATAAATTGATGGCATTATTTTGATATTTTAGTTCGTAATTCTAATATAGGCCATGTATTTCTAGCTTGAACTTAATTTCCATTATGTAAATAAGAGTAAAATGAATATTACGTTGTGTTCATGTTTCTTTTATTACATTTGTGGTTTAAGCTTCGGCAGACATTTATACAAAACTGAATAAATATTAGAGTACGCTATGTTTAATTTAGGGTTATTATTAATTTAAATATCAAAGTAGTTTTGCAAAAAGTTCTTTTATTTTATTACATTGCATTACTAAACATATAATCTGGAATAAATGTTTGCTTTCTTAGTTTCGTACTGAATAATAAAATTCATACAAAGATCAAAAGGCACTTCTTCACGGAGGTAAATTCGAAATATTTTATATATCTACATAAAATAATACGCTCTTCTAATTCGAATTTAGTTTGAAAAATGAGGAAAACATGTATTTTAAATAATATGGCAGTTTAATTTACAATAATTTTTAAAGTATTATTTTAGTTGCGCTATGTTGACATTATTTGCAGTAGTTATCTCTCATAATAGAGTCCTTCCCTATAGTAATAAATTAGAACATGGCTTATTTGTTTTAAAACTAAACCTTAAAACTGTATGATAAGAATTAGCCAAGTCTAAAAAAGTTTTTTATCTTCATAATCTTCATAATGATGAACAAATATTTTTGACAATGGCATACAATTATTTTTGACAGTGACATTTGTGTCAATTACAAACATTTGAATTTCTTGTCTTATAGTTTGATCTGAGATTTTTTTACATCAAATTATTTTATATGCATTTCTTTATCTCTAAATCTATAGAAGATATAATAATGAATTTATATTTATCGAATAAAGAATATAACGTTCTTTAATATAAGTATTTACATAAATTTTCGATAAATAATATTTAAATGATTTTTTTCTTTTAACTACTACTTCCGGTTATCCAATTGTTACCAAACTTAATCAACTCTTCCCATTATTGTTAGATTGAGGAATCCGTAGTTAAAATGTCTTAAGTCTTATAGTATTTGAGAAATCGTGGAACCAACATCCACACATCCACACACGCATCCAAACATACATCCACACACACATCTACACACACATACGGACATCATCGTAAAAATGTTATAATCGGATTCTAGGGACCTTAAACCGTGCTTATTCACTAAAATTTGGATATGCGATTTTTAGTATGAATCCAATACCTTTCTTAGCGAGAGGTAAAAATTGGTGTAGGACTCCAATCTTTTTTATTTTATATACGGTAGCTTTTCTATATAAAATTTCATGCAAGTAGATTTGTATAAACTCAATTAAAAAATTCAATAGAGGCAGCGAGATACTTGTATATAACAAATGTTTAATTTAATAATAATTTTTTAATTGTTCCCGAAATACGTATATACGCATATATTATTACTGTTAGTGGGGCCTCGTGGTCGCGTGTCTGGTCGCAAATATGGGGAACCGGGTTCGATCCCAACCAACTCCAAATATTTCGAATTTTAAATAGCGCAAAATTGACCCCTGTGGTGCACTCTCCACTCCGGCAACGAGTGCCCGCGAGATTACGCCTGGTAAACGCCCGCACGGTATAAATATGTCATCATTATTATCGATATCTGTCTTCAAAGCAGTCGAGCACTCGCAGCTATGAATAATATGCCGTGATGAAATATTTATTTATTTATTTTATTTTGTCATACTTTAATAACATGAAACAAAGCAAATTTCCTTTCTCCATTTCAAAGCAAAATAAAAAATTAGCATTCTGGATCCCCTCTCCTTAATAGAAAAGTCCTAATTCCCAATATTGCATTTCCATGTTCGATTCGCAGCCCCGGCATCATGAATTTATTTCGGCAGCTTCTAATAACTCACGTTGTCCAATATACGGCGACCACAACGCCTCGGCTCTGGATGAGTGATTGCTGCGTGCCAGGCAACATTGCTCGTTCCGGCCCTTTGGCCTTTCCAGGCGCCCTTTGCACCCTCCCCAAGCCCAAGGGCTCAGCCGATGCGTTGCGTACGACAAGAATCTTCACAAACTAAATGTCAGATTATGAGAAGAATGTCTCAACTATACCAGATAATATAGTCGATAGTTTGATAATTATGTTGATGAAGATGTTTGGTTAAGTTTGGGATTTGTTCTATATAAATTGAGGTTCATTTTTAATAATGCTGAAATGTTTCTGTAGTATGAAGCTCGTGGCCATTTTCGTTAATTGAACATTTGTGAGTTTTATGAATTGTGCGGTTTTTAGTTAGATAGATCTCAAAACTTCAAATGTACGCTGGCAAAATATAAAATAAATAATTAAAAAACATAAACTAAATCACCTTATTTCAGATAAAACCTTAAAATTAGACAGCTGGAATACATTTGACAATTTCTTTTTTAATAATTTGGAAGCATTTTGTAAATATTATGAATTTATTTATTATTTGTGATTATTTCATATAATTTTAATTTCCTTATACAAAATAGAGAATAATAATGATATCATTATGCATACTGGGTGTCTTAGGCCAACCGACACATGCGGTATTAACATGGAAAATCAGTTACTTGTGAATAGTAGTGATGCACGCGAGGCGAGACGAGACGAGAAATATAAAATATCGTCCTCGTCTCGTTTTCGGATCTGTAATATCGATCTCATTCTCGTTCTCGCACATTTTTTTGGGTCTTGTCTCGTTCTCGCATGAGAGTCTCGCGAGAGTCTCGCTATAAAAATAACCGCTTGCGCACTACGTATTTACGTAACAGTTTAACTACAAGAGACAAGTTCGCACCCATCGTACCGTCTTCCGTGTATTGGCAGTCGTATAAGTATGTAACTATAACAAAGAGATGAAACACTAAATTCTGGTCAGCAAATTATTTCAATACGAAAATAATGTTTATTCATTTACGGTCACCAGAAAATGTAATAAGTTAGTAAATAATTTAATTTATCTAATATCTAATTTACCATGAAATTATGAAATAATTAAACATTAAAAAATTGTTTTTTTCTAACTAAAAGTACCTACACTTTATCATTAAATATATGCCACAATTTAAGTAAAATTTAATCATAAAAAAATCGCTACACTAGGATCTCCCCGGTAAACCAATCACTCCGCTTCGCTTTGTGTTGGCTCCCATCGACGCTTTATATAACGTCCTTTACTTTTCATAAAATAACAGGCTTGGACTTATGAAGCGGCTTGACTTCTGTCGAAATAAACAGTCAAGCTTCAAATAATGGAACTTCGCATGCGCACATCCGCAATATGTTGGAGTGTTAATAAATTCATATCATTTGGTTATTTATATTTTACCTCATTTTATAAAAGTCGCGGCATAAAACTTAATAAAATTGTCCAAAAGCAAAATATTTGGAGTGATGAAGAAACAAATATTATTTTAAATGTTTTTGAAAGAAAAGTCTAATAACAACATGATAAATTTTGGATTTTGAGGTGACATATCCAGCATGAAATTAGATCATACACCTCTCCCTGTCTGTCTGCAAAATCTAGTATTTGATTATCCTCTTTTAGTCGATACGAATTTAAAGAAGATTGAAAATAAGTCAATCCTAATTTCAATCCGCTGAGATAAACCAATAGGATTTTTCAAGTCATAATATACTTGAAGCCGCTTGAATTGTCGAGATAAACGTAGTCATAGTTTATATCACAAAATTAGTGAAATTTCTAATCAACAATAGTGCTGAATGTCTAATTTTATAAAAAGGAGAATTATTGATTCGCAAATGTACGAAATGTTAACACTATTTAATACATCCATTAATCAGTACAATTGTAGACAAATATACAAATAGTTTGTGATACCACTTCATTCTACTACCATCCTTCCATCCTTGGAGTACCATCCCATCTCCTATTCATTGTCCTTGCACAACCTAAATAATTTAATTTCAATCTTGGGCTACAACGGAAAAAGAGAAAAGCATTCCTCCTCCCCCGCCTTCGTTTCTCGTTTCGTTTTCGTCTGTTCTGATTTATGTTGGAACAGCCCGCGGCTGTCTGCGTAGACATTATGCAAAGTTCCTGTGCGATATGTTTCTACCTCTGCGAGGGTGAAGCTAGGGGCTGAACCCTCACCCGCGCCACGATCATGATCTATGATACACGCACCTCAAGTGCTTCACACTTCGGAAGGATTCAAGCGGATTCGGAAACGAGAGGCTGTTGCAGGATATGCCAACGTTTGTGTTTGTTTGTTTGTTGACAGAATGGATCAGTTTGTTTATGTCGAGATGCTCAAGTTTAATTTTGGAACGACGAAAACAATTTAAATTTTTATGTGTAAGGGAATAATGAAATTCATAACTTCTATGTAGGACAAGGATATAAATTTTGCTTGTTTGTTGACAACATTTATTTGGATTTTAACACAGCAGATTTTCAAGCCTCAAACAAATGTCTTATAAGTTCAAAGTAGCAGCATAGCTCACATACTGATAAGAGGTTATGGGTCGATTCTTGCAGCTGGAAACTCTTATTCAAATATCCTTAAAGCAGAGTTCGGAGTCATACTAAAACCTATGTTTTTTTTTATTAATCTTTTTCATTTATTATTTAACTAGAATATATGGGCGATAATACATGCATTACTCTAATATATACAATTCACTTTCCTTTTTGACCTGTTATCGTCGTCTTTTCCCACAGACGCAACTTTGTCAGCGACGGACTGGCCTTCTACGACGCGTTCCCCTAAGTGGGATAAAATACACATTGTCATTCCAATTTACAACAATTATCACAGGCGTGCATCATCATCTAGTAAGATAGACAGGAGGGGGGGCAGGAATAAGGTTACTCCCAAGTTCCAGACTTTGGCAGGCGCCCCGAATATTAAATGCGGCCTAACACCTCGTGGATTCCGGTACCCCTATCCGCAAAAGTATACACTCAGTGCAGGGACGAATTGCTAGAATACGGCTCTCGTGAATAGTCATTTCTGAGCCACTAGCGGTACCGTAGCCACATACGCATGTCCCAGAGATGTTGAGCTCCCAGAGCTCGACCTCCCAGAGGTCAATGGGTCCCAGACCCACTATGAGAGTTTAGCTTATGATCACACGTGTGTAGGTCCCAGACCTATCATGATAAACCCCAGGTTTATCCGTAACGTCCCAGACGTTCTCGTGTATCTCAACCTCTCACGCATGTCCCAGACATATTGAGTTCCCAGACCCATTATGAGAGTTTCGCTTACGATCACACGTATGTAGGTCCCAGACCTATCATGATAAACCCCAGGCTGAAGAGGATGCTAATACTGATGCTTGTTTACTGATGATTGCTTCTTACTTCAACGATGATATACTGATGGACTGGCGGACGCCTCGGATGATTGGCGTCCACGACTTGCGACAAGGATTTCGTGAGAAGGAAGAACACACATACACATACACTTTTCACTTGATGAACACTAAGGACATGAACAAATACTTGGGATTTGCTAAATAAATAACTAAACTTTTTAACTAAAGTTTTTATTTACATGGTTACATTCCGTAACCCAGCGGGCGGGCGTTTAGCACGCGCCCCAAAACTAAAAGACACTACATATTCCGACAACAAAACGTCTGCATGATGCGATGAAGTAATCTACTCTCTTATATGTTTACTCCATGAGTAACTAATGTCGACTATTTAAAAACAATGCGCTATCTTCAGGACAGGATGATCTTAGGGGTACAGGGTGCAAGGCTAGGGCTTTCAAAGTCACGCACGTATACACAATAATTTCTAAACCTAATGATCAACAAATAAATGTCATGATTATTATAATACGATAAGAATTTCTAAACTGAATTTTGACGTTTGTAACTTAAACAGATAAACAGAGTTAAAATATTATTATCAAAACTAAAATTTAGAAAAGTTTATAAAAAGTTATTTATCTGTTATTACTCGCCTTGTCACACAGACAGAGCATAATTTTTTGTGAGAATGTGCGAATTGTCATCTGCGCAGTTTTAAGTTGACTTCTTTGAGAGGTAGTTAATCCTTATGCTTCCACTGTTTCGACTGTTAATTTGATTCAAGCTAATTGGCGACTCCAATTAACCTGAATCCGACTGGCGGACAAAATATGTACCATTGATTGGTACTGGCATACACGCTGGCATACATCGAAGGCTTTTTAAGAATTATTTGTGCTGTATTCGTAAATTTGTTTTAAAATTCAGGTAAATGTATTTGAAATAACTATTATAAAATAAATAGCAAATTATTTTTTAAGAAAATTGGATTAGCTACCTTCGGCCTCGACAATGAAACTTTTCACCGAGTTTTGTATACTATTTTATTCACAATCTGATAGAAATAATTAATAATTGATATTTAAAAAATAATAATAACCTAATATAAAAAATCGGATGTGGCCAGCACATTACCTTCTGTCAGTTCTATGTATTTTGTATAAATGTCATACAGAAAGTTCCTTGCAAGAGATTATATTTCTTGTACATTACCTTAAGACAGTTGTATGTATTTAGACAAATTCCATACAGAAAGTTTCTAGCAAAGGATTTTATATTTCCAGTAGAATTATAACATATACATACTGTCTTAATATAGCAGCTGTTTCCAGAGTTATTGCATAGCTGGCTAATATATAATATTTAATTTCTTTATAATTTTTTAACTCTATATCCATTTAATATGAAGTATAAAATTCATTCAAATCGTATAGAGAATAAAATATTCGTTAATACGTAATAACATTAAATGTGAAAAAATGATATTTAACATCGTTTTTTCAAGAAAAACTATTAAAATCTTCAAATGAGGGTACTTCCGGTTGACCAATTATAACCAAAATAAAATCAGCTCTTCACATGGATGTAACAGAGAGGAATACGAAAGAATTATAATTTTTGGAATTGTAGTATTAGAGTTATTGCATTAGAAAATTTTGTCACACACAGACACACACATACACACACACACACACACACACACACACACACACACACACACACACACACACACACACACACACATATATACATACACATACACATTATCGTAAAAATAGTAAAATCGTATTCTAGGGACCTTAAAACGTGCTTATTCATCAAAAACTCAGCACCGATTTTTTTGACCAAAGACAATACCTTCCTTACCTAAAGGTGACGGAAGGTAATTAATAATTAATATTTAAAAAATAATAATATCCTAAATAAAATAAACGAATGGTCTGATATTGTTCATTTGTCACATGAACTGTCAGTTTGATTTCTAACCTTAAATTTTGATTTCACATTTATCTACACTTACAAATTCATTCGTTTCTTCACATATTAAAGGTAAAAATAGCTACCAATGATGGGAATATAAATAAAAGTACCAGTTTTAATAACACATGAACTCTCAGTTTGATTTCTACCCTTAAATATTAATTTCATTCCATTGATGACTTCTATTATTTACATGTTCGCAGCGCACTAGCGCCGCCATCGGTAATCTGAGTCGCCAATAGTGGTGAACTCATGTCTCATCGGTAGTAACTAATCTTTCCCTAAACATATATAATTCAATTATTAATTACTAGGTATACTCGTAGTATGACTAGTAAATGAAAGTTGACGTTTCAAATCAAGGATAGGGAAATGTTTTCAAAAGAAACCACATCTATAAAATAATTTAAACGTCAACTTCCATTCGCTAGTCATACCATAAAAAGAGTGAACGAATCGGTACAGCTATATTGTAATGTGTGAGTGTTTGATACTTTAGACACGTTTTGTCAGTAAACAATGGGCAGTTATCGCATTATGTAAAACCTACCCTACTCTAAATCTAAATCTTAACATGGGGTGATTGAACGAGCGCTAGCATGACGTCATTAGCCCACAGTAGGCAACCAGATTCAGCGCACAGATTTTAATTTGGAAAAAGGGTGATTAATATTTTTGATGGCTTTTCCGGATTGATATAGTTGGTAACACTGAATTCATTGCGGGGGGATATTTATATATTTGACAGTAAGGATTTCCCTTCCACGCTAAGTGAAGTGGAAATTATTTTCCACATTTTTGGGGCACGAGAATCGATACGGTAAAGTAAGGTAATTTTTGTAATGGGTTATGTACGAGTATGTGGGACATTTGCATAATAGAGTCATTATACGAAAAAACAACGATGAAATTTTTCAGATAATAAGAAAGTTATCCTTTTTTGTAACATAAGTTATAAAGAACTTTAAGCCATACCAGCCATATACCTTGGTTTAAATTTTAAAGAGATACAAGCCAATATTGCTGTAAATTTACAAACATTCTTTTAAAGATGTTTCCAAACTAGAACGGGGTCCTCTACTATTTTTTAATATTTTTATTTGAAATCATCACTAAAGTGCACAAAAATCATCATTTATTTATTTTATTTTAGCGTATGGCTATAAATACAATCGTCACATAAAATTTAAATGTTGGTACGAGTGTTGGTATTAACAATCAAATGTAAAAATATCATTTTTCTATTTTGGTTCTTTAATATGTACTTTATGAAACCCATTTGGATGTCATAAAGTACTTCTTTATGACATCCAAATGAGTTTCATAAAGTACATATTAAACAACCGAAATTGAAATTCCTGGATATGTAATAACGTAGATTTTTTGAAAAAATGACCAAAATAGAAAAAAATAGTATAAAATACACGTTTCATAAGACATTTAAGCGCACTTGTCCCCTTAGAAAACTCGCGGCAAGCCGCTCGTTACTAAGAATGACGCGTGCGCTAAAATCATGTCTTATGAAACTTGTATCTTAATGTACTATGAAAGTTCAGAAATTGGCACTAAATTAATCCATTATGCAACGATTTCATGCAAATGCAATGTTGCCAACCTTATGATAATTATTGTAAATTGAGATTTCGAATAAATTGTTACACTAAAAATGAATAAACAGAAGACGCACGTCTTCCACCTGAAACAAACTTTATAAAATGAAATATAACTTGTAAAAATTATTAGCTGTTATTTATTTTTTAGAAAAGAAGAAATAAAAAATACTAGTATTAAGAAATAGATATATTAATGAAATTTACCTTTATTTCTAAGTCAATCCTTATTCCTTTTAGGGAATATTATATTATGTGAAATAATTGTAGTTGATCATAACGGTAGCACTACTGAGAATGTCCATGTTTATATTGAATTTAAAATCGATTAAATATCGATCCTGTCCTTGTCACTTGATTGTCAGTGATTGTCATCTCATCCAGGCACAAGTGACTTGAATTAATATAAAAAATTGTAAATATCAAAGTAATGGTCCTTTTCAATTTAAAGAGATAGAAGATATGCGCAATGGGAATCTGCGCATAGTAAGAACAACTGAGATCTATGGCGTTTGTTTATAAAAAAAAATTAGACGTAAATTGTCAGATAACTTAAAAATCTTATCGAAATAAGTTACAAACGCTTTTATTGAAGTTAAAATATCTAACGATGCAAATTTTCACTGAGAATACAGGTATTTTAATGACTGCAATATTTTTGACGTTTCGTTTGACAGCCCAACTGGCAGTTGTTCGGATGTTCGCGCCTTTTTTTTACTATTTGCAGCGATAGAAATAGATAGCCGTTAAATTGAAAAGGTCCATTATGTATTATTGTTTTGTAAAAATATATAGAACTGTCAATTTGCTGTCAATAAAATATATCAATATAATATATCGTTCTAGTTTATGTACCTATTGTACTAATTACAAGTTTCTTCTGAGTTAAGTATTTGTGAGTTGTGTCTTGTGATACAGAATTACTACAGTGCCCAATTACCGGATTGGCTGACTAGGCTGCAGCATAGGGCGCACAGATTTTGGGGCGCACAATTTTCTCATTTTATCATAGTTTTCGGAGCGCTGTGATTTGGTTAGAGCTAAGACGACCTAAACCAGAGCTTGAGTAGTATTGGTTTGTTTTAATAAGTATTACACGATAATTCATCTGCATGTACGAGTATTGTGTACAGTTGTAAAAGTAAGATTACGCATTGCATTTTCTAGAATAAATTTGTACCGCATGTAAACGTAGTAATAAGTGACGTCATTATTTAGTCATATTTATTGATGACGTGCATCTTCCGCTTGTTCATTTTTAGTATAACACCTAATCTACTATATGTTACAGTCGAGAAATACCCCATCTTTTTTTTAATATTATAATTTTCTTTTATTTATAAACTTTACTGCACCTTTGTCTTCAGAGTTTAACATATAATAGAAATAAAAAAAACCGTGAAACGCCCTTTTGTGACAAGAGCAAGTTTCCCGTTTTCTCGGCAATCCTTTTGCGTAACTTTATCACCAATTCACGTCATTTCGTCGGGTGTTTTAGTTGCGTTGACTTCTCGATATCCCGTGCGTCGCGGTGGAATTTAAACGCGCCGGGATTATGGGATTGTCCGAAGTTTGCAAACTGAGGAAAGATCAATGGAAAATCCGCCCCTACTTGCCGAGCAGTTTTTACAGGCCTTTTAAACTAGTTAGGGATGTTTTCAGCCAACTTCGCCAAGTACCAATAATTCTATTCATGATTTTGCACCACCAACAATGGAATGGAAGTGTGGATTTCGAAAAGTTTTGCTATTTACATATTGTTAAGTATTGTAAATTGAAGATCTTTTAATATACACCAATCATTATATTACCACAATATTATTGGCTACATAAAACAAGAAATAAGAATTTCACATGAGGCTTGAAAAATTTCAAATTTGCTCTTTAATTTTTAGTTTTTAGAACACAAATTTTTTATTTTATTTCTTCTTCACTGCTATGATTTTGATTATCGGAATATAAAATCGGCAGAAATGATTTTTATGCAAAAATGTGTAGAGAGCCCGTATTATTGTTATTATTGGCTCTTTATTGTTCCGAGAAATTGTTTTTCTATTCATAACGATAAACATAATAGTAAATACAGTGGACCCCCGGTACTCCGACAAACGTTTTGCAGGGCAGTGTCGGACTATCGAATTTGTCGGATTATAGAGTACTGCCTAAGACCCCCCTATAGTCCGGAATTTTTTACAAACGAGTACCTTGTAATCCGACAAATTACAGATCCAGTGATAAGATTCTATATGTTATACTCTGAAGTACAAATCATACTTCATTATGTATGTCAAATTTAGTAAATTAAACAACACAATAGAGAGCTTACGTTTTAATATGAAATTAACGTCATTAATGCTATAGAACTTACAAACAATAATAACTTTACATTAGGAAATATGTAATTGTGTACAAACAAATGTACATACTAAAATAATCAAAAATTATGAATAAAAATAACCTGCTCAATCATGCATTATCAACATTAGCAAAGACTGTCAAAAAATATTCAATAATAATAGTCATGTCGGATTACAAGGGGTGCCGGATTAGACAGGGGCCGGATTACCGGGGGTCCACTGTAAAGGAAAACTGGCTTGATGAAATTTTTAAGCAAGCTTAAAATTAATAATTTCATAATAATATTTTTAACATTAAAATTGTTTTTAAACTTTAAAAATATTAAATTTTGATTGCGTTTGCGTATTTAATTTATCTAATGCCCAGTTTTATAAAAGATGGATAAGTAAATTACTAGCAAAGTAAAATTTACTCTCGAAGTATAGTATATTACATTACAAGTCATGAAAATGTTTCATTGCAGACGAGGAGGCTTGTTTCAAAGCCTCCGAGTCAAGCAAAGACATTTTTATGACGCGTGATGTATTCTATTTTTTTTTAAATCGGCAATTATAGAAGCTTAAAATTATAGAAAAAATTAGTTTTGCATAAATCATCAGAGCTGTGACAAATTTTAGAAAACGTTGTCATGACAAGTAAACAAAGTGACAAATATTATTATTATAAAAATTTGACGCGTTGTGTTTGCTTTCTTGCTACCGGTAATTTTCCTTTTGAAAACGATGTCGCAATGCGAACATGATTTTGATGGTGAAGATTAAGTACCAATGGACATAACTGAAGCTGCGAACGCCGCTGTAGCAGATTTACTACCAAAAAAATCCAAACAGCGGTACGAAAAGGAGTACAATAGATTCAAAAAGTGGCGCAGCATTAGAAAAGTGAACCAAATTAGTACAGACAGTGGAAAGTAAAAATGACTTGTTATGAAAATTTTATTTTCATGACTAGTCATGGAAATCTTACTTTCAAGAATCAAATTAGTCCGTAAATGAGGATTTTCATGCCGATTTTTTAAAAAATGGTTTATTTCAGAGATTTTCGTTTTATAAAAAAACAATAAAAATACTAGCTAAGTAAATCTACAGAATAAATTACTCCACCGATTTTCGAGGAAGTAAATTTTATTCTGTAGAATAAATTTGATACATGTAAACAATAATTACATTAAATTCATTATAAATGTCATCCCATGCATTATTTTTTACATTTATTTCCAACATGTTTGCTTTGTCTATTTTTGTGTAATTTTTCCCCGTTCTCCCTTTTTTTCATTTTAGTTGACACCTGGCACTTTATGACACTTTAGGCGTTTTTTAGTCAGTTGCATGGTAACCGCATTTTATTGAGCACTCCGGTTTCTTGCGGTTACGTCAAATATGTAACCGCAGTATGTAGAACGGTTACATGTCAGGTTACTATAGCTATCCTTTTTAGAGTTGCCAAAACACTGAAATTTTGGCAGTTAGTTAATTTTCAGTTAAAGTAAAAATGGAATCTGTGACATCTTTTGTCAACTTATTTTGTATTACATCATTACGCTTCAAATTAAATGTAACACACTATGAACAAGATAAATATTTGACAAGTGTCAAATAATTAATTTGACAGAAACGTCTGCAGTAACCGGGCATATTTTATTCACACCGGTTACGTGCGGTTAACCATATGTAACCCGGTTACCTGAATAAAAAACGCCTTTCATTTTTTTATTGACTTTTGAATTTATTTCGTGTCAGGAACATACAGAATATAATATTATTAAAACATATATAAAACATATTCCTGTGGTACATTGTTTGTAATACATCCTATTCAGTTGGAGATTCACAATAACGTCAGTAGTGATCTTAAGAAATACCGTCTATATTGTATCTGGTTTAAGATTGCATTGGTGCGAAGATAGCAGCAGTTTGATCTTGTTTTCTGATTAGATAATACCCTAATATTATCCAATCAAAAATCAAGGTCAAACTGCTCCTATTTTCACACTACTTCAATCTTGAACCAGATACAGTAGTGGAAAGATTAGCAGGTATAAGAAACCGCAGCCTGAGTGTACTACACGGTATTCACACACTCTTCTTGGAGGCTCCTAACTCCAGTTAATAGTGTAGTTGCAAAATCCATAAAAAATTAAAATTCTTAATATACTGAAAAACACTATTAAATGTATATAATTATAGAAAATATTTAAATATTTATAAGTAAGAATCACAAAATAATGATAGATGTCACGTCTGTGTCGGTAAATCACTAGGATAAAATATTTACTCTGCAAGTAGTTATTTTACTCTGTAACTTGTTTTATAAAACAGACATTTGTATTTACTTAACGATTAAATTTACTTTCAAAGTAATAACTCAGCTGTTTATTCGATGTTTATAAAACCGGGCATAAATGTCTTTTTGACATCTCATATTTTTCTGTCTACTGGATATAGGAGTATAGGTTATATTACCAAGCCAACTGTCGTATTACGCGTAAAACGAAAATGGCATGTTGAATAAATAAATTTCATAAATAATTATTATAATTATATAATATAAATATAACACCGCAGTTATGAAGAGTATTATTGTGTTCGCGAATTATATCCTTTGGTTTTCTCGAGATTATAATCTTTTTACTGGGTCAATAAGTATACTTCTCTTCATCTTGATACATAGTATACTATTTTAGGTGGCTATTACGTAAATAGTTGTTTTACGTGTCCTTTGGCAACAGTAAATTATCACTTTTTTACATTTGACAAAGACTATTTTATGTTGTCTTTTATTGCACGGCCGCATTTACTTTACAGCTGCTATCTCTCATTTTCTTCCTTAACGAATTAATTATTTTAGGTTACAAAATATTTTGCGAGTCATTCAGGTGACAAAAAAGCACTCTACAAGTGACATGGATCAATCAAAAATTCGATGGTGAGTTTTCAGTAAATGAGCACGAATTAGGGTCCCCACAACATGTTTTTACTATTTTTACGATATGTATACAGGGTGGTGGCGGTTAGGGGTGAACATAGGGATTTAACATGGGATTTTAGTTTTTTGCAATTTCCTGCTCTCCTGTTCATTTTACGGCAAAAACTGTAGAGTACAAAATTGTTCAGAATTAAAAATTATAATAATAAACGTGTGCGTGTGCGTGTGCGTCTGCGTGTGCGTGTGCGTGCGTGCGTGTGTGTGTGTGTGTGTGTGAGAGAGAGAAACGATTTTTCGTCTACGATAACTCGTATAACAAACGTCCAAATATTTCTATTTCCCGTATTTAAGCTTTCTGCATTCATATAAAGAGTTGATTAGATTTTGGGCAAAATTGGATAACGGGAAGTGGTACTTTACATAAAGCCCATAACAGTTTTTAATGAAAAATTGTATTAAAATATAATCCAAAAATTTTAGTATTTAAAACTTTTATATCAAGGGGAATAACATTAGATTTTGGCTAAAATTAATAAACCAGAAGTGATACTTTACTTGAAGAACAGAATTTCGTGAATAATATATTCCAAAACTTTTCAAATTTGGTATTTAAGATTTATATAGTAATAAGAACGACATGTTAGGTTTTTTCTAAAATTGATAAACCGGAAGTGATACATTACTTTAAGCTGTGAGCAGATTTTCGTGAAAGAGATATGATATATTCCAAAACTTGTCAAATTTAGTATTTTAGAAATTTAAAGAAAGGGAAGCAACATATTATATTTTGGCTAAAATTGATAAACTGGAAGTCATACTTTATTTGAAGCTCTGAACAGATTTTCGTGAAAAATAAATTGATACAATCTAAAACATTTCAAATTTGGTATTTAAGACTTTTATATTAATGAGAACGACATACTAGATGTTTTGTAAAACTGATAAACCGGAAGTACTACTTTACGTTTACAGGAAGTTATAAACAGATTTTCTTGAAAAAATATATTAAAACATGATTCAAAACTGCTCAAATTTGGTATTTAAAACTCGTGTATAATTTGAAACAACATACTTTCGCACATGTGATCAGAAATACAGGCATTCATTTGGATAATTTTTTATCGAATTTTTTTTCTTATAACACCTTTAATACTTTAATTAGTATTACGTACGCTTGCATCTTATATCTTGTTCTCAGCCTGATAATAAAATTGTCACCTATGACTCCCCAATTAATAACCATTCCATTCTGCGTGTTTGGCTCCAGCTGTAGGTCGATACAGGTGTTGATAATGTCATTTAGAGGCTGATGGATCACCTGTACGACGCTGCACGCGTAACACTTCCCTCTGTGAGGGGAAAGTGTTCGGCCGTCACTTGCTTCGACTGTACAACGAAGTACACCCACCCCTTACCAACTAGTTACGTGGCACAGCCTGCAGTCATTTATAACCTCGGGTATTTGTCACAGCTAACATGGATTGCAAATAAAGTTGATTTTAATTGCCTTGATATGTTTCTCACTGTGTGAATAATGGAGCATGTAAACAAAGATATGGAAAAGTTTTTTGTAAGAATTTAAGCAAGGAAAAACACGTTAACCCCGTGCTGATTGAAATATTACTGGATTTCGGGGTGAATACTGTTATTAGAGGAAGGAACTGGGTCCGATTCGATTTGACTTTTGTTTTATCCGCGGTTGTAGAAATTTATAACACTATAATCAATTGCCGGTTCTAAATCTGGAACTATTCGGAATCCATTTCATAATCGACACTAACCAGTTTTCGGTTTTTGGAGCTGAACACGCCAAATCGCAGTTATGAATAAAAATAACATTTGAATATCGATCATAGGTTATGATGGTACCTATAGTTCGGTTCACACTGTGAGCAACAAGGTTTCGGAAAATTAGAAAAATGTGAAAATATATTTTTATCCAATTAGAGTTGAATTTTTTCTAACTGTATGGCGTTATGAATCGTCACTTTTTACATAATTGACACGAATTGAGTTACCTAATAGTACATTAAAACGCAAGTATCATAAGGCAATCTGTTAACGTACGAGTCCAAGTTTGGACTAGTTAGGATAGTTCGCCACAACGTCCAAACGAGTGCGTCAACAAGCCTTATGATACATGTTTTTTATACAATTTTTTCTATTGAGGTAATTTTACAACTAGATTTTTTTAAAAAAGGACTTGTCAAAAGTATGTGTTGGTGTTCTTTTACAAAGAACGAGTGCGTCAACAAGCCTTATGATACATGTTTTTTATACAATTTTTTCTATTGAGGTAATTTTACAATTAGATTTTTTTAAAAAAGGACTTGTCAAAAGTATGTGTTGGTGTTTTTTATCAGTTATGTTGGTAGCGCTTCCCGCTAAAAATTGAAATTTCACATTTTGACAGTTTGTGTATCTTGTGATTTTGTCTGATTGTTTACATTAAAACATTGTATCAAGCATTATACAATTATGAAAGAGGAAAACCAATACATACAATGAACTCCAAGGTTTATTAATGAACCATCCTGATTTGAGATATCGGTGGTTCGTGTTGGTTACTATCATAAATAAAACTTGAATATGGGATTGAAGGACGTTACGTGGACCATCGAGCCTTTTTATTGAGAAAACAACATATAAATAAAACTTTTTAATTATGAAATACTTTAATGAACAATTTATTATTTATTAATTACTTTCCACTATTTTGTCAACACTCACTGCTCAGTTGCACAGATAACGGCAACAGCTGTTCTTACACTATTTAATACAAAACATATATGGCATATATTCGATAGTTCGCCACAACGTGGAACTGGAAATCATGGATTAAAACGTCAACTTTCCATATTTGTTTGCTAGTAGCCGCCACAAATTGAGTAGACAGTGTCAACATTTTCAAGTAACGCGCATCATACATTTCATAACCTGCGTGGAATAACAATACATTCAATTCAAAATTGCATTACCATAAATGTAAATTGTAATAAATAAAACTTACCGTTTTAATTATTTTGACAAAGTAAACCTGAGCGCATTGTTTCTTGTTTCATAATTTTTTAGTTGAAATTTTAACTTCACAGATTCTTATTCTTTCTTAACTAACACAGCTATAGCTATAAATTTCTTTTTTTCTAGTCCTATCACCTAGAGAAAGGATAAAAATCCTCAATTAGAAATAATATTTTAACACAAACAATTTGCCATTTTGAGGTTATCTGTAAGTTATGAAAGCATGACTACCACCTCTAGAATACAAAAGGCGCCAAAAACAGTACGTTTATAGATTTTCTAAACGTCGTGTTTTCAGTGAAAAACAGTGCTTTTATAGAAACATAAGAACACCGAAATAGAAAATAGTACATTAAAACACAAGTATCATAAGGCAATCTGTTAACGTACGAGTCCAAGTTTGGAAAACGAGCCGCCAGGCGAGTTTTACAATGGACGAGTGCGTCAACAGGCCTTATGATACATGTTTTTTATACTATTTTTTCTATTGAGGTAATTTTACAATTAGATTTTTTTTAAAAAAGGACTTGTCAAAAGTATGGGTTGGTGTTTTTTTTATCAGTATGTTGGTAGCGCTTCCCGCTAAAAATTGAAATTTCACATTTTGACAATTTGTGTATCTTGTGATTTTGTCTGATTCTTTACATTAAAACATTGTATCAAGCATTATACAATTATGAAAGAGGAAAACCAATACATACAATGAACTCGAAGGTTTATTAATGAACCATCCTGATTTGAGATATCGGTGGTTCGTGTTGGTTACTATCATAAATAAAACTTGAATATGGGATTGAAGGACGTTACGTGGACCATCGAGCCTTTTTATTGAGAAAACAACATATAAATAAAACTTTTTAATTATGAAATACTTTAATGAACAATTTATTATTTATTAATTACTTTCCACTATTTTGTCAACACTCACTGCTCAGTTGCACAGATAACGGCAACAGCTGTTCTTACACTATTTAATACAAAACATATATGGCATATATTCGATAGTTCGCCACAACGTGGAACTGGAAATCATGGATTAAAACGTCAACTTTCCATATTTGTTTGCTAATAGCCGCCACAAATTGAGTAGACAGTGTCAACATTTTCAAGTAACGTGCATCATACATTTCATAACCTGCGTGGAATAACAATACATTCAATTCAAAATTGCATTACCATAAATGTAAATTGTAATAAATAAAACTTACCGTTTTAATTATTTTGACAAAGTAAACCTGAGCGCATTGTTTCTTGTTTCATAATTTTTTAGTTGAAATTTTAACTTCACAGATTCTTATTCTTTCTTAACTAGCACAGCTATAGCTATAAATTTCTTTTTTTCTAGTCCTATCACCTAGAGAAAGGATAAAAATCCTCAATTAGAAATAATATTTTAACACAAACAATTTGCCATTTTGAGGTTATCTGTCAGTTATGAAAGCATGACTACCACCTCTAGAATACAAAAGGCGCCAAAAACAGTACGTTTATAGATTTTCTAAACGTCGTGTTTTCAGTGAAAAACAGTGCTTTTATAGAAACATAAGAACACCGAAATAGAAAAAGGATATTACATAACTGATAATAAAAGAAACAAAAATATATCAAGAATGATTTCTTTAATATAAATTTATGAACTATTGACTCCTATTTAATTCCTCTACATAAGAAGGAATATCTATATCGGTTTCAGAACATTCAGAACTCATTTTCAATGATATACGCATGCACTTACAGAAACATTAAAATAAAATAAAAATGCTTTGGTAAATTGATAAATTGGTAAATTGATTTTGAAATATGGATATGGAGCTGTCATACAAAAACCTAGAATTTTGTGTATTTTTAAATTATTTTAACGGAATTAGATAAAATTTTGTACATAATACGTTATGAAAACGTTTTGGCAAATATTATGTTCATCAAGGAATATCAACTGATTGTGTAAACAACTATTACTGCTATGACTACGAATAGGTAGATATCTTTGATGGCGAAATCAAAACAAAAATAAGTAGGTTTAATCCTGTTTTAAATAAATGGTTTCTGTTGATACTTGCTATTTTGTCCATGTGCTTCAGTAAGTGTGCATCTGTAACTATAAAATACTAATGAGCCGGTTTCACATTTTTTTAAACGTATTTTAAATGAAATAGTCATGGAAAACAATCTCCCCACTCCTGTGACGTCGGAGCACATACAGTACGTCATTCATAGCCAATAGGAAAACAGTTTATATTATTTATATAAATAAAAGGCGATAGTTTGTCACATGTTAAACTGTATGTGCTTTGACGTCACATTCTGTATCAGATCACGTGACATTTTCAAACACAAATTTCAATAATTAATTGTAAAATATCTAATGGATATTTCGTGATATTTTCAAATGTGAGGCTCTTTAAAGAACAATATCTTTTTTCTACAGTCTATATACAAAGTAGCCATTTACGCTCTCTTTTGTCAACGCAAAATGTCACATTGCCGCTCATGCGCGACAAAGTAGAAAAACGCTCGCTGTCCAAATTTCTAACTATACAATGTTGAGAAATGTCACTTGTCTACATTCTTAATAGAAACGTTTAGTCAGGAACTAATGACACTATAATTACACACTTACCCCCTTCACGAGTCAATCTGACATATAACTGTTCTGTCGTTATATTACATAACCAAACAAAATGCCGCACTGCTATGAAAATAAAATATGGCATTTATTTACAAAAACGAAAGTATAAAATGCTTAGATTAGATTGAAACTATAGCTCAAGAAGAATGGAAAGTAATGATAAATTTAAATTAAATATAAAATGAATTGTGTGAACAGTTGTGCTACCACCTGCAAAAGTTTAGGATGAACGCTCCCAGTGGACATCCACTTTTCCACTGCACTAGTTTAATGTACTTGAAACAAATAAATTATATAAAACTTATAATATTCATTTCAAAATTGGCATTAATTTGTTGTAAAAACGAAAGCCAAAACAATATCTTGAAGTCATATATGAATACGTTCTTATCTTCACTGGAAAACTGTTGAGTAGTACTGTAAGTACAAAGTGTACATTTTTTAATTTTTTTTATGGTGGAGTACTGTAGAAAAAATCATGTGTGTGTTTCGAGCGCAAATGGATATTGTCGATTTCGAGAGAATGCCCATTTTGCGCTCTTAATACACAAATAACTATTAAAATTTAGTACTTAGAAGTCATATAAAAATTCTTGCGGCAGCCGTATTATACACCAATGTTTGCAAAAAATATATATATTCATCATTTTCTGAAGTTCCTGAGGTTGATTCTAGTAGGATTGAAACGTTGAAGTAAATAATAAATAATTACATGACTGCATCCCAGAATTTATTTTCCTAATAATATAATTCTTTCTGCAAATGAAGCACAAAATATCACTCTCTGGTTATAGGAGTACTAATGTGAGATATTCGCATTACAGTAGTAGTGTCTGGTTGCGTGATAAAATCTTGAATATAGGTGTACAGAGTATGCTATAATTGTGGTATTCAATGTTAAGGCTAATAATACGCTATTTGAGTATATCTTGGCGTACGACTGGTAATTGATATTAATGGCAGTGAACGTATGTTGTGGTCTACCGTTAATGATACGAACATGTGTAAATTTTACTAGGTATCTATTAAACTGAAGTAGCTATTATCAGTTTCACGCTAACTTTAAGCTTATCCTAAGGTATTGTTAATACAAGGGATGCGCAAACCTATGCTTGAACGTGATTTGGACTCCAGTCAAAATCAATTAAAACCTTTTTTCGTTAGGCTCTCCACACATTTGTGTGTGTCCATTAAATTATGTTAATCCATTGAACACAAACAAAACCAACATTTGGCTTAATTTAAAAACAATCATTCTCAATTTTTAACTAATAGCGTTTTCCATTTACATATTTAGTGCGCACTTTTTTGCACTGAGTGCATGAAGCGTTTTCCATTTACACTAATTGAGTTTTACTAGTGATGCAGGCCGAGGCGAGAGTACTCTTGCATCTCGTCTTAACTTAACAACTTCCTTACAGAATTAGGCCGATTGACTGTTTAAATCATAGAATCAGTGACATTTATGGGATCTTGAGGCCGTATGCCTGAGTGTCTTGTCAATTCCGACCGACGGCAAAAATTATTTCAAATATTAAATGGCACAAAAATGACCCATGTAGTGCACTCTCCACGCCAACAATGAGTGCCCATGAGGGGATGCCTGGTAAACGCTCGCACGGTAAGAATATGTCATTATTATTATTCGTATTTCCGTAATGAAATACCGCATCCGGACCACATGGAGTGAGTTATGAAAATAGGCCTTATGCATCGCCTGGCATTAACTAGGATTCATCTTCTCCGAAGATTCTCTTCTTCATGCCAGAGGAAAAACCGTCCGCAAAAACTGGCAGAGAAGTGGCCTATCTAAATAGTATTCATCCAAAAAATTACGCAGTTTTTAGCAGCTGGTGTTGCCTTATCCAGATCTTCTTTCGTGCATTCCTCTTCTTAGTTGGCGCACGTGAGCAGGTGGACCATTGTTTGTTCTTGATCAGAATGACATAAAGTGGGTTCTGCTGGTACCCCCAGTTGAACATATTTACTGCATATTTTCCTACTTGACTTCGTAGCCGATTTAACGATTTCCAAATAGGCCATTTCTGATCATTCTGGCTTTAATGCCTCATTCCACATTATGCGTCTTGTTGCAGTCTTGGTCTTGGCCGTCTAACTTTAGGTGGAGCTATGCCGCTAAGCAGGTATAATTGGTTAACTGGTGTTGGTTTTAAACAACCGGTAATTATGCGGCAAGTTTCGTTTAACGGAGGATCATTACCGATATACTCGTATGCTGTAACACGAGGGGGTCTCCTACGTTGATGATGATGCTAAACTGATGACTACTGCCTTACTCCAACGATGATACACTGACTCTTACTGACTGGTGATAAGGACTTCGTGATAAAGGAATTCATGAGAAGGAAGAACACACATACACTTCACTTACACTTTATGAACACTACTTGGGTTTTAATGATTACTGACTAATAACTAATGTTTTTAACTAATTAACTAAAGTTTTCATTTACATGATTATATTATTATTAATTAAACATAGCCTAATATGTTACATTCCGTAAACCAGCGGGCAGGCGTTCAGCACACGCCCCAAAACTAAAAGACACTACATGTCCAAAACAAAACACGTCTGCACGACGCGACGAACTAATCTAGACTCTTACATGTTTACTCCATGAGTATCTAATGTCAACTCTCAAACACAAAACGCTATCTTCAGGACAGGATTATCTTAGGGGTAGAGGGTGCATAGGCTAGGGCATTCAAAGTCATGCACGTATTCACATAATTTCTAAACCTAAATAAATGTCGTGACTATCATAATACGATAACAATTTCTAAACTATATTTTGACATTTATAACTAGAATAGATAAACAGAGTTAAAATACGATTATTGAAACTAAAATTTCGAAAAGTTTATAAAAAGTTATTTATCTGTTATTACTCTTACCCTCGCCTTGTCACACTGCTTACTATGCAGATTGGCACAACCAGCAATGGGTAATATGCCGTGATGATTTATTTATGAATTTGTTAACTTTATTTGTAATAATAAACATTAATACTGCAAAATTTCAAATTTTACAGAAAGGTAATGCAAGTATTATTCAAATTGAAACGAAATGTTGAAGTTTGTTGTTCTGGCATTACAACACAATCTTCTTATAGGTAGATCGTAGCAAAAATAAGAACTGGAAACAATTTTGTTAATATACGAATTCATTCCACATTTTCGTATGCATTGTCGCATACCTGACACTATCCTAGTCCCTGTGTCGTCATGTGTGCATTCCGGTCGTTACATACTCGAGCTCCGGGGTCCTAAACAAGTCGGAGCGACGGTGGCGCCACACACTGCAGTCTCTACCATGCAGCCTAATAAATATTTATGATAATGTCATACGTGGAATTAATTAGGGCGGGATTTTGCCGCGCTAATGGCATGCAGCGAGGAATGTCTTTTAAATGAGCCTTAATTAATGTATTATATTTTTGTTAACGTGGTACGCCGAGTACTTACTTGCAACAAGGATAAAAGGAAGTCCTGAGCTTTACAATTAAATTTACGTTTCGAGTGACTCAGTGAATTTTAACTCTGTTGCCTGTATATTCACATTAGAGAAGTACATTCATACCCTGCAGGTGCAATTGAAATATATTTCAACAGCTTTAAAAAAATCATTGGATAAGGTCTGTTTCTTTTTATTTTATCCACGGTTCCAGTTTTTCGACCCTCACTTATTAGTTATTTTAAGAAATGCGAAGTCGTATTTGTTTTTCGCAAACAATGCATAAGGCAATAGGTAATTCCAAAATTAAAATTTGTTGATTTCTATTTTTACAAATGACAAAGATTAAAATAATAAGAATTCTGGTTTTCACTTCGTTCGGACACTTATTTTGGAACATCGATGTACAATTTTTTTATCGCTGTTGAATTTCAAGTATTAATGATGACAAAGTTATTCGTTGGATTGAGCTATTTCGTTTTAACACGTTTACAGCCCTGTGAGACGTAGGTCAGGTTTTATTAGTTTTGGATGCGTAATTTGTGATGAACAATTTTGACACGTTTGGCGATTCTTTTAATTTAAAAATGACTAAATTTTGCGTTAAAAATAGCATAAAGTGCACTAAAGTGGTGCTAATGTTGGACAAGGCTTTTGGCTAGGAAGCTATATATGTCGATATATAGGAGTTATTTTATTTATTTTTATTTTAGAAATTCGGCCACTCAACAAGAAGATTTACAATAATTTTGTGATATGGTTTTTAAAGAGGTACAAAATAAATCAGTGACATTATGGTTAGCATGTATAATATTGTTATATAAACTTGAAATTCTGTTTATGGGGAAATTAGAAGCTGAATTTATACTTTGAAATGGTACATATAACATGTGCATAGATCTAATATCATGCCTTGAAACGCACGGGAAGAATAATGACGTTATGTGAATGGAATTAATTATTGTTTGGAACTGCGTACAATAAATCCAAGCATTGTGTACACTGTTTTAGTGATATTATTTATATGAATATCCATTAGGAGCTTTCTATCAAGAGTGATTCTTAGATCTTTGACATGTGTACATTTTGCAACAACAACATTACTAATTTTATAATCGAAATTCAAAACATTTCTATTTTTAGTTAAGCTGATGGTTGTACATTTTGATATATTTATTAATAATGGATGGTACAAACGTTTTCAAACCTATTACACTGTTGAAAATGTAGCAAAAATAGAAGATATTGTGTCTTCTAAACAGTGAAATACTTTAAGGGAAGTTCCTGAAAAAAATTGGCTAATACGAAGCATTTTTTACTTACAATTTTGCCGTTAAAACCAGTGGCACCCAAATTTGTCCCAAAATTATTGAATTTTTCTACTCATTCGTGATTTTTTGGTCAGAAACCACAATGTCGTGATATCACAACTACTATGTTAACTAGCCATAGCTTCCTGTGACTTTTTTACGTACCAAAGATAACAGAACAACGTTTTGTGACCAAACAGGAGACGAGATAACGGTAAAAACTGAATGCAATACCACAAAATGCACAAATATTGTAACGTTTTATTATTTATTTGGGTGAAGTGTAAATATTAAACAATTATTATTAATTAAAATTAAGGTTTATTAAACTATATTGAAAGTAACTATTACTAATATTAATTAATTATTAAAAACTAATTAAGACTAAAACTATAATTAACTACATAACACTAACACTATTCATATAACCAATTAACACTACTATTTATTTCCACGATATTACAAATTATTTATTTCACTACGCGTTCCAATCTTAGACTGCCGGTCTATTTCAGACTCTTGTAGACTGTTTACGCGATATTTATATCACTATATTTATATCACTGACTCAACAGCGTCTGTATATTCAACTGCTCGGACAGAAGTCACACATTTCACCTCACTGCCTGTCTATTTATGTAACTCTCTCTCTCTCTCTCTCTTCTACAGCCTCAGTATCACCGACTTTCCGTATGCCACAATTCATTAACACCAATGCCGAGTATTAGCTTCGACTTGCCGTTACTGTCCCCATATACCTAGCTTCCCAATACTCTTCAACACTACCGAGTATTCTCTTTAACAGCTATTCCAGTATACCAGTAACTTTCCGACTCGCTGTTACTGTTCTTGCACACTATAGCTTCCCAATACTCATCAACACTACCGAGTATTTACATCCACAGCTATCCCAATATACCAGTAACTTCCCGAGTACCTACTCGACACCAACTGCATACGCTCACTGCTACACTGCTGTGATTTTCACTAACACTTTACTCTCTAACACTCCATTTGTCTCTATGACTCTGTATGTCCTGACGGTCTCTCTAGCATAGCTACGTCCCTTATATACAGCTGCCATTATTTTCTAGAACAGCCCTAGAATATTCGAACACGTAATAACAATGAACACAAAAGGTTCAGGCGACCGGAAGTAATTAAACAGGTCGCGACTCGTCTGTTTACCTCGCCTGGCTACTAGCGCGATTGCGTCATCGCTATAAATAGACACTCGCTCATTGCTGCGACGCGGCTGCGACAGTATCGGCGACAGCGACGGCGATGGCGGGCGTTCCACGTTACAATATTAATATTGCTGAATCTATTATTACATTTTGAATCCATTTAAAATCTCGTTATTTTTTTGTCACATGTAGTATATTAAACACATCAAATTAAAAGATGGTTTGTTGTTCAATAATTTGTATCTAGATTTTTCAATACAATTTACTACTAAAATTTCTTTACAATTATGGTGGAATGTTTCTGAACTGAGACTGTTAACTTATCCATGTACTGAGCCCACTGATTACATGTATATCTTTGTGACTTTTGTGTTTACTAGATTTGGTTGTTGGGTACTTTGTTGTAGCGTAATATCGTACATGAACTGTCAGAGAGCAGGTATAATTAATTTGCCAGACAATTACTTTCACGTGTTTTCGTAGCTTCCTCGTTCCGTTGATATGCTAGGGATGCGTTTTGTTTGTCATTCCGTGATAAGATTACCGTGTAGTATATGTTTTTCATGGAAGTTTCACGGTAATTGAAAACTAAATGGATTTATTAATGAATTACTCTCCGAAAACAACACCAGCGCTGGAATATCCACTGAGGAATCATCATAAATCAATTGTACCAAAAGAGAAAACAAATGAGCATTTGTTTCGTAGAAGCATGGACTACAATTTCGCAAAACAAAATTGTAAAGCATTATTTATTTAAATTATAACAGACGAAACACATACGTAGTTTTGGACAATGAAACCCTGTAACACACTAAATAATATGTAGTTATCTTTATTTGTATTTACAAGGTAGCGTCAAAATGTTCCAGGAATTGGCAATAAAATTTTATTGAAAAGGCGTACAACAATTTAAATTAATATCCTTTACTTCACACTGTTCACTATGTACTATTTTATATTGCTAATTTGTCAGCGGGTTCCCAGTGTAGCGGTTTTTTATGACTAAATCTTACTTAAATAGTGGCATATATGTAATGATAAAGTGTAGATACAGCTGCAAATACATGGAAGACGGTACGATTGGTGCGAACTTGTCTCTTGTAGTTAAAATATTACTTAAATACGTAGTGCGCAAGCGGTTATTTTTATGAGCTCTCGCGAAACTCTCATGCGAGAACGAGACGAGACCCAAAAAAAATGTGCGATATTACAGATCCGAAAACGAGACGAAATCGATATTTTATACAGGTGTCTCACAACTCGCGCCCCAGACGAAACTGTCACTTGCCGAAGACAATAGGTTGCCAACAAATATAAGAAAATAATTTGCGGCTGCTTGCATAACGGAGTTACAAGACTTTTTAATCCACCAATCCCGGAAGGATATCTTGAGGTGTGATGATATTATTACAAAATAAAACTGGTTGCTAGGTTTAAAAAACACAACTAGTGAGTTACAAAATTTGTTTGACTTACTGTAATTTTGACACTTTAGAGTTGACTTTTGACTGTCAACAAATTTAGGTTAGCGAAGGTGTCATCCGAGATCATCATTTATATCATACAATGCAACGTGTTGTAGCAGCTGTGTAAAATGTGTTAAATGAAAATATTATTGTCATTTGAATTCTTTGAGATTAGAACAACAAATGGTGGTTCTAAAAAGAACCGTTTTTATTGTTTTTTTATCGTGCTGCCTCTCTGGCGTTACGTCCACGTTCTCCGAAAATTATTATCATTTCTAAGTAATCAGCGGCTGAATACATGGTAAGAATTTGCCTTTTTTTATTCACCTTGTCAAATTTAATTTGACACTGACATTTTTCGAAAACTACAGCACACCCACATATTTTAAAGAAGATTTGATTTGTATAAAACCCTATTAACGTAAAATTACGGCAAACACACATTAAAGGTGTAGGTCTCTGATTGGTCAATTTTAAGACGTCTTTTCTCGAATATCTTTTAAGCTAGATTTTTTTTCTTCGAAATTACACATCCGATTGCAGTCTCGTGTTTCCTCATTCGCTCTGGGGCGCGAGTTGTGAGACAGCCTGTATATCTCGTCTCGTCTCGCCTCGCGTGCATTACTAGTATGATGTGGGGTTGGATGTCATATATTACTGTATGGACCTATCGGCCCGGCTTTTGAAATTAACAATGAGTTAACAGTCTATACATTCAAAATAAATTGTGAAAATGTGAAAAGATCTAATATTTATTAAGACTGATACTTCTACAATGTCTGATGCATCTTTGCGATTCTATCATTCTTCGTTTGAAATTGAGGTTACTTTCGTACACTTCAGATCTCCAGAATAGAAAACCTAGTCTAGTAGTCGTGAAATATTCATCTTTCTATTTTGTCGTTGAATCCTACGACGTCCAGAACTTATAGCGGCGTCCTGAGTCGTGTGTGTTCACCTGGATTTATTGTATTTGTACACGATACCTTGGATATTTATAGACTATGGAGATCCTATTTATTTTTTACGAAGGAAATGGCTTAATGTATGACCCCTACTTCATAGAAATTCATGAGGGGGTGTAGGTGTACTGACAGTGTAATTTTTCTTCTCCAAATTAAATTAAGTGTGGTTCAATTGAATTATTTACAATAATAATCTTTTATAATAAGATTGTTGCGTGAAATTTGTATAAAATACATACACATGACAAAAGTTAAGGTACATTCACAAATGAAAATTAGGTTTAGATTTAGGGTTTATACTTTAGATTTAAAGATTTTGGCTGCGTAGTATGTAATGACTTCATTCACACTTCAGAATTTAAGGTACATTCACAAATGAAAATTAGGTTTAGATTTATGGTTTATACTTTAGATTTAATGACTTTGGCCGCATATTATGTAATGACTCCATTCACACTTCAGAATTTAGAATCTCTAAATCCAAATCATAAAGCTAAACATTGCAAGGTTCCAACTTTAGGTTTATGATTTAGTTTTACATCACAAACTTCACCAATGAGAACGAGTCTGAAATGATATAGACATATACACCCATCTTTATTTATTAATTATTATCCACTTGGAGGATTCGGCTTTTTAAACAAATGCGAGAAGGGCATGGAGACTGTCATAACTTAATTGGTAAAATATAACCAATAATGTCAAGAGAATGACAGTTTCTCGGCGCACGGGTGTCTTGTTGAGTACTGCTCTGTCGATATTTTAATCTTGTTTTTGAAGCATTTACATAGATGTCTGTACATATCAAAACTAATTTTAAGGTAATTTAAACTTACATTTATGAAAGACTTACTTAAACCTAAACAAAAACCATAAACCTAATTTTCATTTGTGAATGTCTCTAAATCCAATCATAACGGTAAACATTGGAATATCCAAACTTTAGGTTTATGGTTTAGTTTGACGTTACAAACTTCACCAATGAGAACGAGTCTAAAACGATATAGAAATATACACCCATCTTTATTTAGTATTCACTTGGTGGATTCGGCTTTTTTAAAACAAATGCAAGAAGAACATGGATACTGTCAAAACGTAATTGCTGAAATATAACCAATAATGCCAAGTGAATGACAGTTTCACGACGCACGGGTATCTGTTAAGTACTGCTCTACCGATATTTTAATCTTGTTCTTGAAGCATTTACGTAGATGTCTGTACAATCAAAACTAAATTTAAGTTAATTTAAACTTCCAATTATGAACGACTTAAGGTACATTCACAAATGAAAATTAGGTTTAGATTTATGGTTTATACTTTAGATTTAAAGACTTTGGCCGCATATTATGTAATGACTCCATTCACACTTCAGAATTTAGTGTCTCTAAATCCAAATCATAAAGTCAAACATTGCAAGGTCCAAACTTTAGGTTTATGATTTAGTTTGACGTCACAAACTTCACCAATGAGAACGAATCTGAAACGATATAGATATATACAGCCAACTTTATATAGTATTCACTTGGTGGAATCAGCTTTTTAAATAAATGCGAGAAGAACATAGAACTGTCAAAATTTAATTGCTGAAATATAACTAAAAATGCCAAGCGAATGACAGTTTCACGGCGCACAGGTATTTATTAAGTTTTGCTCTACCGATATTTTCATCTTGTTTTTGAAGCATTTACATAGATGTCAGTACAATCAAAACTAAATTAGAGATAAATTAAACTTGCATTTATGAATGACTTACTTAAATCTAAACCAAAACCATAAACCTAATTTTCATTTGTGAATGCACCTTTACTTAAACCTAAACATAACCATAAACCTAAATTTCATTTGTGAATGCCCCTGTAATGTTTTCGTCACATCATATTTTTTAAAAGAACAAAAAAAAATACAGTGTGTCCAACATTCACTATAATAAAAATTGCATTCAAAAAATAATACTCTGATCTACCCCTATTGTGAAAACTAATTCCACGTGAGAGGTATATCGACGTTTTAGAGATTACATGTTCTGCGGAATATTCCAGCCAGCTATAAAGGCATTAAAAAGTGGCAAGTTAAAACACAATCCACTCTCTCCTGGCACACAAAAAAATTCATTCGGCAGAGTGGCAAATGGCTTCTCTAAATTAACTGTCACAACTCATCTATTTCACAAGACGAATCACAAATATTATTCTACTACACCGGGCATTCCGATATTACGAGGGGAGGTGGAAAGCTTGCGCACCATGCCAATTCGTACCAAAGAACAGGACTTTTATGTCCACAAAATTTTAAATATTATATTTTTCGTTATTATTGTTTATTTAAAAATAAATAGTTTTCTTTTAATATGTAAATCATACTTAATCTTTTTTCCCAAAAAATTGCGGAACGGGTTTTATTCAATAAGTGCAATAAATGTGTTTTTGCAGACGAAACAATATTATCACTCTCGCTAGGATGTATTATTATTCAATAAAAGTATACAAAAGTAGAATGGTTATTTATGTATTAAGGACATAATTAAAAGGTTATAGCACGGGGGAATGTTTAAAGTTCGACGCGTAGCGGAGACCTTTAATTTTCCCAGAGTTTTATTTTATTTTGGTTCTTGAAATTCAAGGATTCAATAGATATATTTGTAAATTTGTTATCGTCGTCTGAAGTTGTGAATTTTAAGTATGCTGTGATTTCTACGTAATTTGTTCATGTTGCTATGTTGTTTGTTATAAACAATTTTAATTTGGTATGAAATGAAAATGACAGATGTAGATGGTTACAAAGAAATATCGAATGAATGTGAGGATGCACAAGGCAAAAGATGTATACAAGAAAGAATACGAAAGTTATGCGAGTGGCAGTGTTCAAAAAATGTGATTTATCGAATTTGTTGTTTTGTCTGACATTTAACTTTATAGGCTCTCGGGCAATAAAATCTAAATTGTGCCCAATTTATTGAGGGCGAATAAACAGGTTTGTGATTCCAAAATAAAATAAAGAATAAAATTAACAAAATTACCTTATTTTTATTTGTACAAAATTGTAGACGTTTTGTATTTGTCTATTTCTTTAATTAGGCACACTTTAACATAACCTAATTCAATTGCTATTTTGTTCCTAGGCTTTGGGACTAGATTTTAAGATTTCAAAAAACATCAAATGCATTTATATATACAGTGTGCGTTTAAAGTGTGGAATATCAAAAAAAAAGCCGAACTCAGCGAGTTTTTATAAAAACGCTGAAACACGTCGATTTTAATTTTTAAAAATACACATTAATATGTACGATTCATCTTCCGACTCTCATTTGTTTTTCAGTTATGACGTCATCACAAAAAATTTAAATGACAACATAGATTTTTAGTAGTGAAATCCGATAGTGATTTTTCTTCGCTTTATGATCATGTAAATAAATCATAACTTTGCATAACAAAAATTCTGAGAAAAATCGAGTTGAACATTTAATAATAATGAATAATCAAGGTACCTACCTCGATAAAAATTTTAAATGTAGCAAACTGTTTCATTCAATTATTCTGTCAATCTTCAACTCTCTAGACATAAATATTGTAGTTTATTGTTGAATTTTAATAATATCCTTCTAAATTATCAAGGCCATGGCGGATTTAACAATAAGGCAACGAATTTTTTAAGTTATAAGTTCCATAATAAACTTTTAAATGTTTTTATCTGATTAAGTTCTAGTATAAATATTGTTTTCCACGACCTACCTGATTTTGTCATTCTCAATAATTCTAGCATGATCGTTGTAAAGAAGAAATTATCTCAGCTCTCACTGATGTTACGTTCTAATTTTATATTTAAAAATGTGATGTGGCCAACACAATACCTACAACCATTTAACATTTATTAATTCAAATATACGTACTTTCATATTTACTTATGCTGAAAACTGTAATAAGTCCCATTCCATATAATTATGGTCCTATTTACTATTTTCTTTTTAAAACGTTACTATTATTAATTTGTAATGATTAGTTCTTTGACAGTGACATTTATGTGTCAGTTACATACATTTGACTGCATTTGACATATGAACTGTCTAATCAAGGAGTTGTGTTTGTTGTGTTGTCTGTGATTTAAATTATAGATAATTTTATAAATACCTATATAATATTTTTATAATAACATAAATCTCGAAAAATAACATTTAAAGGTATTTTTCGAAGAAAAACTATTTTGAGCTTTAAGTAAAGTACCATTTCCGGTTATCTGATTTACACCAAAATCTAACGGCTTCTTTACATATTAGAATAAGGAAAAATACAAGGTTTCAGAATTTTCTGAACGATAGTATTTGAGTTACGGCGTGAACAGGAACCACACACACACGCACACACACACGCACACATACACACACACACACACACACACACACACACACACACACACACACACACACACACACATACACATACACATACACACACACGACCTTAAAATGTGGTCATTTACCAAAATCTCGATATGCGATTTTAGAACGATCCCTATACCTCCCTTACCAAGGTTAGCGGGAGGTAAAAAGTAAACGTTAATAATATAGGTTAAATTATAGTCATAAATAAATATTAAATACTATATTATACGGCCGTTTGACATAGACAAAGTTTTGTTAGGCGGTACGGTCCAGAAGATCCAAAAGGTTAGACTCCCAACGGACTCCGGCTAAACACAAGTTGTAATTGGGAGCAACCAAATAATTGTGTTGAAGGTGGTACAAACAATCACGTGATGAAAAAACCTCGTCCGCGAGAGCCTCAGGTGCAAATGTCAACTTTCTGTCGTAGAAAAATCTTTGTAGGGGAGCTTGGAAATGCTGGTAAGCTTGTAAGATTTTATCGCATTCTTTTTGCAGTCTATCCATCATATGGGGAGTGTTTACATCTTCCTTACACTGTCACCCTATGTGCACTAAGCCTAGGTGACAGTCTCCTACACATCAACGTATGCCTCTATCAATTCTCTACTGTCTCCAATGACGTCGAGAAGAATGATTCTTCTTTCTTCGAACGAACGAACATACTAATTGTTATTGATGTATGGGAAACCAATAATTGAGCATTCAAAACGAAAGAAAATAAAAAAAATGTGATGTGGCCAGCACATTACCTTCCGTCAGTTCTATGTATTTTATACAAATTTCATACAGAAAGTTCCTTACTAAAGATTATATTTCTTGTACTTTACCTTCCGGCAGTTGCATGTATTTTATGCAAAGTCCATACAGAAAATTTATAGCAAAAGATCCTATATTTCCAGTAAAATTATAAGACAAACACACAGGTACGTTCCAACGGTGTCAGAAATCTTACTACTTCTTCTAGTAGAACCTCAATGATCGTTCTTTTGCGTCAAAAAAATCTGAATATACCTACGAATCATTCCAACTTCAGAGCTGGAAGCGCTGGTTGGAAGATATATAGATTGGAGATAAATTCAAAATTGTACTAGCCGACTGCCGCGCGTACCTTTCTGTTACATTTTTGTCAATGTTCAGATTAGACTATGCTCAAAGAAATACCTCCTTTACATTTTTATTATTTAATATATTTTTATATAATTATAATCTCTGTAATAACAACATTTTGAAAATCTAAAATAAACATAAAAAGTTAGCTTTAGTTGTTAACTAACAATAACACATAAACACTCCCACTGTTCTATCGTATTTATTTTTTACTTGACAGTTATTTGCCACTGCGCGTTCTATTGCTTTAAGAATATTCTTATTCTAGTAGGAATATTTCTGACACCGATAGAACGTACCTTATGTCAATTTCACTTGACACTGACATCTTTCAATCAAAATATTCTTAATATAGTAGCTGTTTCCATAGCTATGGCTACTTTATGAAATTTAATTTCTTTATAATTTTTTAACTCTGTATCCATTTAATAGTAAGTATAAAATGCAGTCAAATCGTATAGAGAATAAAATATTCTTTAATATTTATAATAACATTAAATGTGAAAAAATGATATTTAACATAGTTTTTTCAAGAAAAACTGTTAAAATCTTCTAATGAGGGTACTTCCGGTTGTTCAATTCTAACCAAAATCTAATCAGCTCTTCACATGGATGTAACTAAAAGAAATACGAAAGAATTATAATTTTTAGAATAGTAGTATGGAAGTTATCGTAAACGAAAATTTTGTTACACACACACACACACACACACACACACACACACACACACACACACACACACACACACACACACACACACACACACACACACACACACACACACACACACACAGACACACATACATACACACACACACACACACACACACACACACACACACACACACACACATACAGACATCATAGTAAAAATAGTAAAATCGTATTCTAGGGACCCTAAAACGTGCTTATTCATCAAAAACTCACCACCGAATTTTTTGACCAAAGACAATACCTTCCTTACCTAAAGGTGACGGAAGGTAAAAATTAATGAAAGAGAAGTTATTGAACTGGTTTACAAAAGATTAAGTAACAATGCTTCTTAGAAAACTAATTAAGGATGACTGAAAACTTTTATTCTTTAACGATTAAAACTGGAACAGCATAATTATAGACTTATTTTCACCAAGACGTTTGAAATAATATACTTGTTACATTTTGTTATATTCATATGCCAATCATACATAACTAGTACCTACATAATTTCTTGTAATGGAATATACGTTACGTCTTCTAATACAAGTAAATTGTGTTATTATCGTATTCAAATACTAATAATTAGACATGTTTGAAATACTGTTCATTAGTACCTCTCGCTAAGAGAGGTATTGAAGTCATGCTAAAAATCGCATATCCAGATTTTAATAATAATAATAATAATAATAATAATAATAATAATAATAATAATAATAATAATAACAATAATAATAATAATAATAATAATAATAAATTTATTGCCCAACAGTTTACAAAAAAACCAATTACAGGACAAAGAACAAATATAAGTAAATAAATATATGAATTACATAAATAAATATATAAATAGGAATATAGAGCCATCCATGAACAATACGATTAAATACAAAACTGAATATATAATAAAGATGGTATACAATGACGTTCAATTAAGCTATTTTGATCAACTCCTCTTTCCGGATACACACCATCTAGCTTGAATGACATAAATTTTAAAAATTTTCGATGTACACGATCAAGAGCCATTGACTGATAGGCATAAAAAGGATACCAAATTAAACTAGCGTAATCAAATTTACTCATTACGAAAGCAAAGTAGAGTGGTTTGAGTACCGAAGGATTATTAAACATTTTTGCTAAGCGCATTAAGAAGCCAAGAGTTCTGCATGCAGAGTTACATACATCAAGTATATGCTTAAGAAAACTTTTAGTTATTATGCACGTTTTAAGGTCCTTAGAATCCGATTATAACATTTTTACGATGATGTCCGTCTGTCTGCCAGTGCGTGCGTGCGTGCGTGCATGTGTGTGTGTGTGTGTGTGTGTGTGTGTGTGTGTGTGTGTGTGTGTGTGTGTGTGTTGACGATTTTTTTCGTCCACGATAACTCTTATAACAAACTTCCAAATATATCTATTTTCCGTATTTAAGCTTCCTGCATTCATGTAACGAGTAGATTCGATTTTGGGTACAAATGGAAGTGACACTTTACTTGAAGCCCATAACAGTTTTTAATGAAAAACTAAATTAAAATATAATCCAAAACTTTTCAATTTTAGTATTTCAGACTTTTATATCATGGGAAACGACATATAAGATTTTAGCTAAAATTAATAAACCAGGAGTGATACTTTACTTAAAGCTCTGAACAGATTCTCGTGAAAAATATATGATATACTCCAAAACTTGTCAAATTTAGTATTTACGACTTTTATATGAAGGGGAACAACATGTTAGATTTTGGTTACAATTGATAAACCGGAAGTGATACTTTATTTGAAGCTCTGAACAAATTTTCGTGAAAAATATATTGATATAATCGAAAACTTTTCAAATTTTATATTTAAGACTTTCATATTAATAAAAATGACATGTTACATTTTTTCTAAAATTGATAATTCGGAATTGATACTTTACTTGAAGCTCTGAACATATGTTTCTGAAAAATATATTATGATATATTCCAAAACTTGTCAAATTTAGTATTTAAGACTTCTATATAATGAAGTAACATATTAGATTTTGGCTAAAATTGATAAACTGAAAGTGATACTTTATTTGAAGCTCTTAACAGATTTTCGTGAAAAATAAATTGATACAATCCAAAACTTTTCAAATTTGGTATTTAAGACTTTTATATTCATGAGAACGACATATTAGATGTTTTCTAAAATTGATAAACCGAAAGTACTATTTTACAGGAAGCTATACACAGATTTTCTTGAAAAAATATATTAAAACATAATCCAAAACTTCTCAAATTTGGTATTTAAAACACGTTTGACTATACCTATATGATAAACCAGAAGTGGTACTTAATTAACTTAACAGAATTCCGAGGAAAAACATAATAAAATGTAATCCAAAATTTGGTATTACAGACTTTTCTATTTATTGGAACAACAAATTAGATTTTGTTTACGAACGATCAATCGGAAGTGATACTTTACTTAAAGTTCATTGCTATTTCAAACATGGAATTGACGGGAGGTCATGTGTTGGCCACATCAGATTTTTGGCAATTATTATTGTACGACAAAGTAGGGGATCCACTTACTCTGTATCTTTGTTTTGGAACGCACCCCTAATGGGGAATACTTTTTAGGGAACAATATTAATATTGATGAAAATTATCTTCATTTTTTTTTATCAAACCTTGTACAAGTTGATACGAAAATAAAAAAGATATTACTTCCTATAAATTGTGTAAACATTGCAAACAAAATTTTCGTCCACTCTTAAGATTCGATAAACTATCTGTTGGTGCATCAGTTTGGGGTGTGGGCCTTCTCGGACCTGGATCTGAAGAAGGAAAATACTCGAACTCGTCGGATGCTGGGCTGGATTTTCCAATTTCACACGTCTGTGGCTCCGTAACGAACGCAGAGCCAAGCTAGCAGACATCGGAGTGCTGGTCACGTGATTTGCGCTCGATTTTCTAGCACTAGCGGAATTAGACTGATGTTTGCACATATGTGGTGGCCATACTAATCAGATCAACCATTGCGGTAAACAAGACATGAACAATGGATTGTGAAAACAGAAACTCGTGGAAATAGAATTATTTCGCAATTTGAATACATTGCCAACATTATTCAATATATTCCTACATTGTAGTTTCATTGCGAATTTTGTTACACCATGAAAAACATGGGCATTTCGTGTATCTATTATTGTAAGACTAACGTACCTTAAACTATTCTAACCAATTTCACAAGATATACAAATCTTTCAACATGTACAGGGTGGTGACTGCGACCCCGGAACATAGGACTTTAACATGTAAAATCACACTTTCGTAATTTCCTGCTTCCCTATTTATTTTAGGTAAAAATGCTTCAAATAAAAGTTGTAGAGCTTAAAATTCTGCATCCGAATCAATTAGGTATGAAAATGTTGAAAATCACCCCAAAAATAGCGATAGCCATGGAATTGAAACATAAATTAACAAATGTTTGACGTTTTATCTGGCAAATTAAGTTGATATATTTTTATTAAGTATTATTTGTAATTAAGTTTAAATATTCTTGAAGCTGGTAGAATTAATGTTGAGGATTGGTTTGTATTGGATAAAGCTTCAAATTGTTATTATATTTTTTTTATTATTAATAAATCTATTCATAATAACAGTTAACAAGTGGAAGTATTTTTTTTACAATGGCGACGTTTCGACCATGTTTATGGTCATTTTCAAGCCTATAATAATATATAAAATGAAGTAAATTTAATATAAATTTGAAATTTAATAACTTACCAGAATAGTTAACATTATTTATAAAAAAAGAGTTACATTGTTAAAAATATTTTTAGTTTCAAAACCAACGTTGGTCTTGTAATCAAAAATAGACATGTGAAGTCAACGCTTGTTGACAGTCAAATGTGAAACTGAAACCTTGACTTTGAAAACCAAAAATATGTGTTCGATTTGAAATATGAAAGTTAATGTAACTTCCGGTTAAACTAGATGCGCTATTATCATGGCAAATACCATGATTTGTGAGCCCCTGAGCCTAGTGTACAAATATATCAAGAAAATTAAAAACTAATTATAAATAAAAAAGTTATTTTGAGTGGGCCGTTTTTCAGTGTCACCTGTATATGTTTAAAACGAAACACTAGTCAAAACATTATTGCTTTATACTGCAATATCTGATTAGTTTCCGATGAGTTTTATAGTCATACGTAATATAACAAGTGATGTGATTATCGTCGATGATATTCTCAAGTGAAACCGAGTGATAAGTGCTGCTTCAGTTTCACGAGCAATATCTTCAATTATTAATCATATCACGAGCTTATATTTAATGAGAGAATATTATGAATTTTTGTAACACATTGTGTGTGCTGCTAATCTAACTTTTCATATATTGTATTACAACATGGTTAATTTTACAATTGTCTTATTATTTTCATCCTTGCTGATATCAAAAACGATTACCGCACATTTTTATACCCAAAATTAACTATCAATGTTGTAAATAAAGAAAACAAATCCCCTAGTAACGAATATAAATAAGATGATAATTTCTTTGTTTTTTATCATCGCTGTGATAGACATGTAACTAGGGAGATTCTGAATGTTGATTGGCGGAAAACATGTCACGTGACTAATGAATTATATTCTCAGTACAATGTAATTAATTTGTAACACATATATAATTTTGGCAATTTTGCTTGGTGTTTGACAGGTAATAACAATATTCGAAGAGTATCTTCACCCCTTGCAGAATCCCTCCCCAAGTTCTAACGTGCACCCCATACTAATCAAGTGTTCTATACCCTCGCGGCTCTGTTTGTACAGGACGCTGTCAAAATATTGAGTTTCCGTCATTGCTCTAGCGCTAGCCATAGCCATGGCTAGAGGTGTTATTCTATAAGCACACCAAATGTGGACTTAATGCTCATTGTTTCGCATTTGGGTGGATGGTTTTACACAAGGCCTTTTTCGCAAGATGTGTTTATTTGAGGGAACACAAACACAAGAATGTGTGGGTTTTACATACTTTTCTACCCTCTAAAGTGGTTGTAAAATATTATTCAAGGGGCTAACTACATTACCTTATAACAAACAACGAAACTTGACTTTCAGAATTATTTCAAAGGACGAGAAATTATTTTAAGTTTAAATGTACGTGTGTAATTAGAAGGATGTATGTGTGAAGTTTGTGTAATAACTATTAACATACCTAGGAATATGTATATCATAACTGCCGCAGATGTAAGTTTTAAAACATCTAAGGCTTGTTTGGATTAATAACATCCGTGGTTTGTTCAATAGTTTATCGGTTTCAGAAAATTAAGACATTATTGATAAATATAATTTTTTGAAATTTTCTCAGTAATGCTACTTTTAAATATAACCTGTTTACGATTTTATTATATGTATTTACCAAATTGAAAATTGAAAATTAATAATTATACAAATTTTGTAAATTATTTCATTCAAAAAACATATGGTTTTATTGTTTTGTAAAACTTTTTTACCGCCCACTACCCTTGCTAAAGGAAGTATAGGGATCGTGCTAAAAATGGCATGTCGAGATTTTGGTAAATGACCACGTTTTAAGTTCCCTAGAATCCAATTTTAACATTTTCACGATAATCTCTGTATGTATGTGTGTGTGGATCCTCCACTCAAACTCAAATACTGTCATTCAGAAAATTTTGAAATCTTATATTTCGAACTTTTTCTGTATTCGAAAGAGCCCATTAGATTTTGGTGAAAATCGGATAACCGGAAATGGCACTTTAATAGAAGCTCAAAATAGTTTTTCTTCGAAAAATACATTTAAATGTTATTTTTCGAGATTAATGTTATTATAAAAATGAAAGATTATTAAACTTTCTATAGATTTGCATTAATACTTTTTCTGTATATTTTATGGATAAATTTATACAATTATCTATAATTTAAATCCTAGAGCCTATGCTAAACTAACAAAACGCAGTTATTCAAATGTATGTATCTGACAGATAAATGTTACTATCAAAGAACTAATCATTTCAAAATAATATTAGTAACGTTTTAAAAAGGAAAAAGTAAATAGAACAATAGAAAAGGAATGTAATACAGTTCCAGCATAACTAAATTATGAATTTAGATTAATAAAAATTAACGATTCACAAAAATATTTAAGCTAATCCTCATTTTTGGATTAGTGAATTCTATTCTATCCCGGTATTTAAAATTTAATCTTCATTTTATTATAGTTCCGGTGGATCAATGGTTAGAGCAACGCCTTATGTCATGAGTGCCATCGGGGCTCTGGGTTTGAGTCCCACTAAGGCATGGATGTGTGAATGTGAACCCACTCTGTAATTTGGATTTATTCCTGTTGAGGGGTTTAAAAAAAGGTAGTTACTTGCATTAGATTAGACTATATTTTAAGAAATATACTGTCAAAATTAGAGTAAAATTCGCTAATCCAAAAAACTTAATCTTTTTTGTGACTCGGGCTGTAAATGGCAGGAGGTTTTATGTTGGCCACACCAGATTTTTTCTTATTAATATTTATCAAATTTACATAAACATTGTAATGTAATTCATATTTCATTGTTTCTTCGTCAAACTATATACAATTATTAATTTTTTCTTAACCGAAATTGAATGAACTTGTGGTTTCAACTTGTTTCGCGGAAGAATATTTTATCAGCAATCATTGCTTGCTTGTGTATAATTATGCAGTGTTGTTTAGTGTTTATTAGTGCATTGCAGAAGAGTGTTTTGAATTATACATTTGACACTTTAAGGTATTATTTGTACATTGTTATTACTTATTTATATTTTGAAATACGCGTACTTCGTTGATACTTTTCTTACAGCGCAAACACGAATTTAGTTTGATATACATTTTTTTATTTGTTATAACTTTATTATAATATTCATACATGAAATACAGTATATGTAATTTATTAATCAAATCTAAAAAATGCTTTTTCTATACAAATAAATTTGTGCATCCTAAAGGTGTATTCACAAATGAAAATTAGATTTAGATTTATGGATTATACTTTAGATTTAAAGACTTTGGCCTCATATTATATAATGACTTCATTCACACTTCAGAATTTAGGGTCTCTAAAGGTGCATTCACAAATGAAAATTAGGTTTAGATTTATGGTGTATACTTTAGATTTAAAGACTTTGGCCGCATATTATGTAATTACTCCATTCACACTTCAGAATTTAGGGTCTCTAAACCCAAATCATAAAGCTAAACATTGCAAGGTCCAAACTTTAGGTTTATGATTTAGTTTGACCTCACAAACTTCACCAATGAGAACGAGTCTGAAATGATATAGATATATACACCCATCTTTATTTAGTATCCACTTGGTGGATTCGGCTTTTTAAACAAATGCGAGAACATGGAGACTGTCATAACATAATTGCTGGAATATAACCAATAATGCCAAGCAAATGACAGTTTTACGACGCACAGGTGTCTTGTTAAGTACTGCTCTACCGATATTTTAATCTTGTTTTTGAAGCATTTACACAGATGTCTGTACATATCAAAACTAATTTTCAGGTAATTTAAGCTTACATTTATGAATGACTTACTTAAACACAAAAACCATAAACCTAATTTTCATTTGTGAATGCCCTTTAATGTGTATTAGATTTTAAATTTTAAGTGTTGCAAATCTCAAATAAATATGTGGCTTAATGTAAGAATAACTAATATTAATTATTAATAAAATGAGATGGACTGTGTAATCAGCTAATAACAGAATTATTGATATTGACATTTATAATCAACAATAACTAGTATATTAATTTTTTTCCTTTTCCATTGCAGAGCCGCACAGAAACTGAACTTATCGTCATCGCCACACCGACGAAAGCGGCATTCGTCTGGCGATGAAGAAGCCGCGTCGGCCACTGGGTTCAGCGGCGCTATCCAGAGGACGCCGCCTCCGGTTCCGCCAGCTTTACTCCGGAGGATAGGCGTCAAGGAAATCACTGGAGTCGGAAAGGTAAGAACTTGATTATTTGTATACCTGGAGGTTCCTATCGTAGAGAATTTTTCTGCTCCTGTTGTTAAAATGTGACTTAATTTAGTGGTTTCCATACAGTGTAAAACAACATCAAAATTACAATTTGACAATCTGTGGCTTCCATGGGCGTCCGCAGGAATTTTCGTGAGGTGGGGCTGAAAAATAATTTACTGTCGGGAGGAGTGTTATTGACGCATTTCACTAGTTGTACAAAACAAAAACAACAATTTTATCATCTCAGTTATCGATAAATATTTAGAATCGCAAACGCAAGTTCATTTTGTTCAAGTGTTCTTATTATTATAATTGTGTATAAAATTGTACTATTTCCTCCGGCCATAATTGATATATAGAATTGAAGTAAATATATTTTTTATTAAATTTTTTTCTTCTTCTAAGCCCCATCTTGCACCCCCTGTGGGCGGCCATGGCTGGCTACCATCGGATTGGACAAGGCTTAAAGCTACTAAGCACTAATAACTGATTCATTCAACAAGATCTGAAGTTAGCTAATGTAACCTTACAGCTGTCATTCTGTAAAAAAAAGTAGTCTATAAATGTATTTCTGTATTTTTGCTGTCTTAATTTTCAGTCGTAGACGAAGTATGTTAAAGTATAGCGGTCGTCCGATATTATGACAAATGATAATAATTACTTATAAGTTCGTTTTATTTTTCGGCAATTAATCATACATTTTTTATACAGGCTGTCTCACAACTCGCGCCCCAGAGCGAATGAGGAAACACGAGACTGCACGCGGATGTGTAATTTCGAAGAAAAAAAATCTAGCTTAAAAGATATTCGAGAAAAGACGTCTTAAAATTGACCAATCAGAGACCTACACCTTTAACGTGTGTTTGCCGTAATTTTACATTACTAGGGTTTTATACAAATCAAATCTTCTTTAAAATGTGTGGGCGACTGTAGTTTTCGAAAAATGTCAGTGTCAAATTTAGAACCACCATTTGTTGTTTTAATCTCAAAGAATTCAAATGACAATAATATTTTCGTTTAACACATTTTACACAGCTACTACAACACGTTGCACTGTACGATATAAATGATGATCTCGGATGACACCTTCGCTAACCTAAATTTGTTGACAGTGAAAAGTCAACTCTAAAGTGTCAAAATTACAGTAAGTCAAACAAATTTTGTAACTCACTAGTAGTATTTTTAAATCCTAGCAACCAGTCTAATTTTGTAATAATATCATCACACCACAAGATATCATTCCGGGATTGATGTATTAAAAAGTCTTATAACTCCGTTATGCAAGCAGCCGCAAATTATTTTCTTCTATTTGTTGGCAACCTATTGTCGTCGGCAAGTGTCAGTTTCATCTGGGGCGCGAGTTGTGAGACACACTGTATACGTTGCGTTAATAATGACGTCATTAAGAACCCAATCGCGTATCGAAAGAGCCTTCATTTCAATACGCATTTTTTTGTTTTTGAAATTAGATGACATTTACTTATATTCATAAAATAGAATTGACATAAATTTTAAAATAATTGAATAAATGTTAATCCAATATGTTACCAACCAACCAACTACAACATTACACATAAAATAAGCACTTATTTAAAAAAAATATATTAGTATATAGGTAAAATACATACTTTTTCTTTTGTTTAAATTTGTGTTGTGAAATTTAAATTGCCCATTTAACCATCTTTGTAGCTCTTATAGTTCTTGAGATAGCAATGGTGGCCCATTTAAAATGAACAACCTATATATACCGATGAATATTTTGTTCTTTTATAGGTACTTATATTTTAATTGAAAAATTTTAAGAAAAAGTCCATTCGAGATCTCGACTTTCCACTCTCGTCTCGAGCAAATCTCGAGGGCATTACTTTCGCCTCGTCTCGAATCGTCGAGGCGAGAACAAGGTTAATCTCGTCGACGAGATCTCGAAAATGCGAGATCTCGCGGCATCTCTAGCAGGTACTGAAACAATGAAAAAAGCGCAGAGTAATTTATTCATCTTTCATTGTTCGACAGTCGTAATATGTCAACGATAAGTTAGTATAATTATTAGAGAAATCCGTGAACGCAAGAATAAACAGAATATTTTTTGAAATTAATCCTGGAAAGAAAAATAATTGATTTGTTAGATGAAAAAACTAAGTAAATGTAAGAAGAAAAATCCAAGTAAATGTGAAGTCAAAATTGCCAAATGTCAAAATTAATACTAGTCAATAATGTTCTACGCATTCTATGCTGTTTGGTAACAGTGTCAGTAATAAATCCAATTGATTCTGCAATAAATTCGAATGAATTTGATCGCTTTAAACTTTTTCGGTATAAACAGTCAAGATTTAGGGTTTATTTAAACCCGATTTGATTAGAAATCCGATTAAGGACTTCAATATAAACTTATTCTATTATTACCAAAAGAAGTTTTACGTTGTTATCGGAAAAATTATGTGAAATTCTTTGAAAACAAAAGCACATCTTAATTTGCCCTTCTAGTACTTAATAATTTCTGCTTTTGTATAGGTAATATTTTAGAAATAACAAAATATTGCTAAAACTGTAATGTGAAAAGCTGGATGTAAATTTGGTTAAAAAAGTTACTAAATACATTTTGTGCATTTTAAACTTTATAGTACGAAACTCACATCTAAAGTTCTTGTAGGCGTATTTTATTTTCACAGTCTAGGTTGTAATACAAATATAATTAAATTTGTACAATTATACTACAAATATATTGTGCATTTAAGCTCCAGTTACCACGAATAAGTGTTATTTATATTTCCATTAAAATAGTCTTAATCTTTTTTGTTCTTTCATACAATATAAAATATTTACACTCTGTTGCTGTAAAAGAAAACTCATATTCAAATTTATTCGAAATATATTCATACACGAGATAAAAGAATTACATCCCAACCAGAAAAGTTATACATTTTAATCCCATATGAATTTAAATATTTACGTATCCAGTTATGCAGTACATTAAATATTCCATTTAATCACTTAATGAAATATGACAGCGGAAACAATGCAATTTCATGCTCATTTCAGTTTATTTTTACTCGGATACAATACGGGTAATGCATGTTTTGTGGTTTTTATAAAGTGTACAGGAGTACTCTGTTTTTTAATCCATGCAATTTTCATATAATATATTATTAAAATGATCATTGACAGGTATATTACAAAATAATATGTTTTTCGTATTGCTACTGAAAATATATTATTTCCATTATGCATTTCATTTTATGCAAAATATGGGCACCGTAGTAGTTTTAAATGAAATGTTAATATTATTTCAATTTATCATTGTATTTTGTGCATAAATATTATTTCATTGTATTTTTATTGTTATATTTATTTTGAGTTTATTCACACTATTGATCATTATTATTCCACTAAAGTGATCACTACGGTGCACTCTCCATTTTATTTATAAGTAATTGTATATTTATATTAAAAATAGATCTTAATACTGTATGATAGGGAATATGAAAGTTTAGAAGAAGTTATTAAATTTAAAATAAATAAAAATAAAATAAATATATCATCATGGCATATTACCCATTGCTTTGTACGCAGATTTCGGTAATGATGATGACATATTTGTACCGTGCGGGCGTTTACCAGGCGTCATCTCACGGGTACTCATTGCTGGCGTGGAGAGTGCACCACAGGGGTCAATTTTGTGCCATTTAAAATTCGAAATATTTGGCGTCGGTCGGGATCGAACCCGGTTCCCCGGATTCGCGACCTGACACTCAGGCACGCGGCTACGAGACCCCATTAAATTTAAAACATTTGGAATAATGTACGAATGCGTGAATTCGTATACATTATTCCAAATTCCCACTAATTTTAAGTCTTCTGTTATCGCCCGAAATCCATTTCAAGAAATGGAATTCAAAAAATAACAAAACGATAAAAGTAAATTAATTTTAAGATGCCATACCAGATAGAAATCACGTGCGTTTATATGAAAATGAAACATGTTAAATGACATAGGGTGACAAAACATGAACTATACTATACGTACTTTTTTATTACCTTCCGTCACCTTTAGGCAAGGAAGGTATTACCTGTGGTCAAAAAATTCGATGATGATTTTTTAATCAATAAGCACGTTTTAGGGTCCCTAGAATACGACTTTACTATTTTTACGATGATGTCTGTATGTGTTATGTATATATGTATGTATGTATGTATGTGTGTGTGTGCGTGTGCGTGTGCGTGTGTGTGTGTGTGTGTGCAAATTTCGTCTGCGATAACTATAATACTACAATTTTAAAAATTAAAATTATTTCATATTCTTTTTCGTTACATCTAAATGAAGAGCTGATTAGATTTTGGTTACAATTGGTATACCGGAAGTACCCTCATTTGAAGATTTTAACAATTTTTCTTGAAAAAACTATGTTAAATATCTTTTTTTCACATTTAATATTATTATAAATATTAAAGAATATTTTATTCTCTATACGATTTCATTACATTTTATACTTAACATTAAATGGATATAGACTTAAAAAATGATAAAGATATTAAATTTCATAAAGTAACCAGCTATGGACACAGCTACTATATTAAGAAAATTTTGATTGAAAGATGTCAGTGTGAAGTGCAATGGGCTATATGACTATTGTCGAATTAAAGGAAATAAAGTATAAAAATTAACCATGAAGTCTACCAATAATAATGATAAAAACTATATATCTACAAAGCTAAAAGTGGGAATTTAAGAACCGAATTTTTGATATTGCACAATGCATTGTTTTGGTGTAAATTATAGTGTCAGTAAATGACACAAAAAATGGTGAATGAATATCAGTATTATATCAGTAAGCGTGTTAGACTATGACATTCTAATATCGAAACAGAGAATAGTATATTCTACAAGTAATGGAATGGGCCATATTCCACACGAGCAAAAGTTTGTTGTCCGAGCGGAAGGCGAGGATTACGGTTTGCGATTGTGGATTATGCCATTCCAAACGTGTTGTAACTGGCTCACTGAATCATTAGCAAATTCCCTTATTTCTGGTGGCGTACATTCCATATTTATATCTTCATTGCCACTTGACATTTTTCTCTATAAAATGTTATTTAGTTAATTTTCTAAGTAACATATTATTATTTAGATAAGCTTACTGCTCTAGAGATATTCAAAAATCTGTAGAAGTTAAAAGAAAACTTCAAAAATATCCAAAACTTCAAAACGTCAAACCCGAATTCAGAAATAATTAAATAAATATAAAACGACGAGTCATAACCATAGCAACCGAATCAAGATATTTGATATTCCGCGCTAATATGCGGCTAAACAGATTCTGATTAGTCGAAAGCCGTGTGGAATTATTCTAAACGGCATACGGAATTGTACCACACGGTTTGTTGGAATAATATTGATTCCAACACAATTTTTAGTTGTGGAATGTGTAGTTTCCAAAATAGTGTTGGAGAAACAGTTTTTCTTAAATGACCGAAAAATGTTAAGTGATTGCATATACTAAATCATGACTATAGGTAGATTACATAAAAATCTCAGTTGTATGGTATTACATTGGTGGCAGCAGTGGGATAATATTTTTTCTTCACGTTTGCCAGTTTTATTACAAAATAATCATTTAACTGTCTCGCCTATTCTTTATATAATTTCATCATTAGAAACTTCATTATTTACGAGCACAGTGTATATCTCGCTTCAAAAAGTTGTTGGGTATAATGTACCAGTCTGATTGTAAGTTCTCTTGTACAATATTCACTTTGTAGGGAGCTTGCAGGTAAAGCTGAGCTTAATCATTGTGCTTGTGCGCATTACCTGGTGCTACTGCTACGTCCATCCACAAAGCGAGTCGTTTAATTATTCACTAAACATGGCCGTCAAAGTTCCATGTCTGTGAGACTGCTCAATGTTTCACTGCTCCAACCTAAGCTTCTCATTGTGAACGCTAAATACATATATGTATGGATATGGCTGCGGCTGCTGATGCTCACAAGACTTTAACGTTATAATGTAATACGATATAGGGTAATAGAGTACAAAATGTTTAATTGTTGTTAGAATTAGTTAACTTACAAAAGTCTTTGAAGTTGAATACTAAAGTTTATTTAATTGTGTCAGCTCCTATGAAACTTATTATTCATTTTTACTTTCCGTCACCTTTAGGTAAGGAAGGTATTGTCTTTGGTCAAAAAATTCGGTGGTGAGTTTTTAATGAATAAGCACGTTTTAAGGTCCCTAGAATACGATTTTACTATTTTTACGATGATGTCTGTATGTGTGTGTGTGTGTGTGTGTGTGTGTGTGTGTGTGTGTGTGTGTGTGTGTGTGTGTGTGTGTGTGTGTGTCTGCGTCTGTGTGTGTGTGTATGTATGTGTGTGTGTGCGTGTGCGTGTGTGTGTATGTCTGTGTGTGTGTGTGTGTGTGTGTGTGTGTGTGTGTGTGTATGTGTGTGTGTGTGTGTGTGTGTAAGAAAATTTTCGTCTACGATAAGTTCCATACTACAATTCTAAAAATTATAATTATTTCGTATTTCTCTTCATTACATCCATGTGAAGATCGGGAAACTGACTCCTGGTTTCAGAAAATTCTGGAATGTTTCCAGAAACTGAGTTAGTGACATGCTAAAATAAACATATTCACTTTGAATTTAATAATTTTTACTTGTTTTCCTGCATGTAATGGACCTTTTCAATTTAAAGAGATGGAAGATATGCGCAATGGGGATCTGCCCATAGTAAGAACAAACGAGATCTATTACATTTGTTTCTAAAAAAAAATAGACGTAAAATGTGAGAATATCTCAGATAACTTTAAAAAATCTTATCTAAATAAGTTAAAAAAGCTTTTATTGAAGTTAAAATGTCTAACGATGCAAATTTTCACTGAGAATACAGGTATTTTAATGACTGCAATATTTTTGATGTTTCGTTTGACAGCCCAACTGGCAGTTGTTCGCGCCATTTTCTTACTATTTGCAGCGATAAAAAGAGATAACCGTTAAATTGACAAGGTCCATTATCAGGTGTATCCAGAGCTGGGAAAAGTACCGGAAAGTAGTACTTGAAGTACAAGTACCAAGTATCTTGATGTTTTTAAAAGTACTTGAAGTAGAAGTACTTTTTTAGTTTCTAAAGTACTTGAAAGTACCAAGTACTTAAAAAAGTACTTGTAAATTTGGGTACTTTTTCAGATAATTGATATTTTTCTGATTATATGGTCCATATAATCAGAAAAAAGGTGATTGTTGACAAAAATTTCAATATGCGATATTTATTTGGTTATTTAAAACAAGAGTTCCTCGCTGGGACTGCCGTATCACCTAGCGATCTCATGACGTAAAATTGACGTCATATGATCGCCAAGCGATGCGAGAAGCTGTACCGAGATGTTAGAATAACGTCATTTTTACGTTATGCGATCGCCAGACGATACGCAAAGTCCTAGCACTGTTGTTAGGTAATACAAACATTTATGTATATGCAATATGCGCAGATTAGAATTAATTTATTTATGCCAAAAAAATTGCAAATATATCTTTACTACTACAATTTTTACATTGTCCAACAAGATCAACATCATTTGATATTTTAAGCCCATTATAAATTACCATTGTATTCCCTGAAAGGCTGAAAGGGTAACAATATCCAATTTTCCTCCTCATTTCTTTCTAGGCCTAGTTAGCCATTTCGCCCTGAAGTGAAGTGACTAAAGATTAATCAAAAATTTTTACACCCTGTAATCGTATGAAGCAAATGATTCGGTATAATCTGAATGGACCTTTACAAATAGCTCTTCCTTCATCCTGCGTTCGTCCTTGTTGTCAGGCGCACTGACCATCGCTTTGTGAGGATTTGCCAGGCGAGGGGACAGGATTTGTCTCCAGTAATTCCTTACTTCCGCCCTCATTCACTTCCTCTCCGCCAGATGCCACCACACACAGGCTTTGTAAAGGTTTTTGAATATGTTTAACAAAAGTTTTACTAACTTTTGGCATGATGTGGAACATGATAAAAGTTTTTCCTAAAAGAGTTGGAAGTTTGAAAAACGGGGCGACGCGTATGAGGTGATAATATGAATTTTAAAGTGTCGAGTACAATGGTTACGTTTTTGTAAATTTCTTGTATTACAGATGCGGAAAAGATATTCCCTTTCACTAAACATGGCCGTCAAAGTTCCATGTCTGTGAAACTGCTCCAACCTAAGCTTCTCATTGTGGACTCTAAATACATATATGTATGGATATGGCTGCGGCTGCTAATGCTCACAAGACTTTAACATTATATATAGGGTGTAAATGAAATAAGTGCATTAAATTTAACCAGTAATATAACTCGGCGAGAGCAACAATAATTCTTAATAACTTTTTCTCGAAATCCCATATTTTTTTTAGCATTTTTACCACCCCGTAAATTGACGAGTCGTTCCAAATATTTTTGTGATAATTGAATGCAGTAGCAATAGCTATGAAAAACTTTGTTTTAGCAATTGACATTCCTGTCAATTGTTGCAATTAAATTTTGACATTAGTAATAAAATTGTTTATCAGGTAAAATTCTGTCAAAATGCGAGTACACAGATATTGTAATTACTTACCTATGGTTTATTTATTTATTTTTTTACTCGTATCTGTACTACATTTTACTTGACATCACGTTGACATAAAGACAGTGTCATGGAGTTGCCAACGCATTTACACGGAGCGTTTCCAAATCATCACCAAATCATTCTGTTCTTAATATTCGCACATTTGTTAATCTTGTACATCTTTATCACATCTTAATACAGAGTGTCACATATGACAATTTTAAAAAAAGCAACAGTCATATCCATAACATGTGCAAAAAGTTCTATGTTTTCAGCACATAACAGACTTCAATTTTGGGAATGGCTCATAATGTTCATTAATGAGACTGAATTTACTTGGGAAGGTGTATTTATTATGCATAATACACATCTCGACAGACGAAAATGCTGTAAAAATTTTCATTAAAACAAATTTGAGCGGGAACAATAAATGGACGACTAATTATTGGTACTCATGTACCTCTTTTAAATGGACAAAAGTTTGTACTTACATTTTTTGAATAACGTATTTAAACTATTATGATTTATCGACGATAAATAATCATCTCATAACCTAATAACTATGCTTTTGCTCTTCGTCTCGTTACCTCGTTTCTCCTTGTCTTCCACTATTTACAGGTGATTAAAACCCTGGTTCAATACACAACTTTATACTTTTGTTATCCAAAATTTAAATTTATTTATTTCAAATATTGTACTATTACGTATTAATTAATAATAATGTTATTTCCCTTGATTCGTTTATTAATTACTGTGACTGTAAATGTAACCGATAACCGACAATTTTTGAGCTGTTTGTATCTGACTTGAATACGGCAGTAGTTATTTGTTCTCTTTGTTCTCCATAGGCGGGTAACGAAATATGCAGCAAATCTTTAAAGAATTTTAACTCAAAATCTAAAAGACTTAGAAAAAAAAGTTATTAAGAAATATTGTTGCTCTCGTCGAGTTACATTACTGGTTAAATTTAATGCACTTATTTCATTTACACCCTGTATAATTCGATATAGGGTAATAGAGTACAAAATGTTAAATTGTTATTAGAATTAGTTAACTTACAAACGTCTTTGAAGTTAAATACTAAAATTTATTTAATTGTGTCAGCTGCTACATGGTGAAACTTATTATTCATTTTTAGTATTGAAATACTAAGATTTCTTTTAGATATATGATTACTTAAAAAATATAAAGTAATTAATTTTATAGAATCAATGTGCTCAAATTGTTTCCTTCATTCATGTTACAAAACATTTTTTTCTTTTTTGTCGCTGTTTCTCTTTGCTTCAAACCGTCTTCAAAATATTGTTTTCTTTCTTTTGTCGCTGTTTCTCTTTGCTTCAAACCGTTTTCAAAAGTTTTCAGTTTTGAAAACACCAAGTATACAGTGTCAAAACGGTTTCGAGTTATCTCAAACCAAAACTAAAATTCATGAGCTTGACTTGAAAACTAGTTTTAAAACTACTCATGTAAACACTTAAAATTCAGTTTCGATATTGCGCATGCGTACATAACATAACGTTTCTGTCGTTTTGCGTTATTTGGTCTTACTAATCTTCAAATAAATTAACATTTGTGTAGTTTTAATGCGTAGTGGTACGAAGTAGAAAAAGTAATTGGAATAATGACAAATATCATTTTTTCAAATTTAATGTTATTATAAATATTAAAGAATATTTTATGCTCAATTCAATTCGACTGAATTTTATACCTCATATAAATGGATACATGTGTTAAAATAGTACATTAAGATACAAGTTTTATAATACATGATTTTAGCGCACGAGTCATTCTTAGTAACGAGCGAGTTTTCTAAGGGGACAAGTGCGCTTAAATGTCTTATGAAACGTGTATTTTATACTATTTTTTCTATTTTGGTCATTTTTTCAATAAATCTACGTTATTTCATATCCAGGAATTTCAATTTCGGTTGTTCAATATGTTCTTTATGAAACTCATTTGGAGGTCATACAGAAGTACTTTATGACATCCAAATGGGTTTCATAAAGTGCATATTAAAGAAGTAAAATAGAAAAAAATATTTAAAAAATTTAATTTCATAAAGTAGCCAGCTATGGAAACAGCTACTATATTAAGAAAATTCTGATTAAAAGATGTCAGTATCAAGTGCAATTGACATTGTATGTCTGTGTAATAATTTTACTGGAAATATAGGATATTTTGCTAAAAACGTTCTGTATGGAATTTGTATAAAATATATACAACTGGCGGGAGGTAATGTACATGAAATAGAATCTATTGCAAGGAACTTTCTGTATGAAATTTGTACAAAATACATAGAAGTTACCAAAAGTGACGGAAGGTAATGTGCTGGCCATGTTAAATGTTTTATAAATTTTTGTGAAAAAAAAAACATGATATGAGCACATTGTATACTAGTATGTGTACCTTTTCGTATAGTGCCTACCGCTTCCCTATCATTTTAATTCTAATTCTCACCAACCCTACCGTGGAAGGGTTCAGGGCTCACACCTACCCTCTAAGTGCATCCCCAAGGCCAGGGTTGCAGGCTGCGGTCACTGGTCAAACAGCAGGAATTAAACACAGCAGGAAACGCAACAGGGGAGCTATGGTAATTGCTCTTGATTAGGGGTGAAGGCTGCAGGATCAAATCATTATTACCTATATCATACTGATATAATCATAGTACACGAGTATATTTTAATATTATGGTTAACAGAGCTGGGAAGTACTCAAGTACTTCTGTACTTGAGTACAGTACTCGAGTACTTTTGCTGTACTTTGTATTTATACTCGAGTACAATTTTAAAAATGTACTTGTACTTGTACTCAGTTAATTTTTTCATTATGTACTCGAGTACTTTTAAAGTACTTGAGTACTTTCATGTACTCGAATACTTTTAGAGTACTTGAGTACATGTTATGGTTTGAAGTTTGCAAGTTTAAACATGTTCGTAAAGATTTCGCATCTGTTCCGTATGTTACATGCCGCAGAATTGAGACGAGCTCGTGCCTGATAGCTAATAAATAAGATTATTTTACTGTTATTTAATTAAAAGGTAAGTTTCTTTCAATGTATTTTGATCATTCTCTGTGTAATTACGTACATGGTTAAAATTGAATATAAGGTCCCAGTTGTGCAATGTCAAAATACTTAGAAAAGGTAGGTTACGTGTTACGTGGAGTTAAGAAGGGTTTAGTCGTTTTTAAAATAAGTTTAAAAAAACATGTAAAAGGACTCGAGTTTTGTGCGTTAGGTATTGTTTATGTCAGGATTTTTTTTAAATTGAAAAAAATAAAAGTTCTCAAGTAGAATTAGAGCTCTTAAAATACTTAGAAGATAAGCGTACAAACATTAGTATGTTAAATGATTACAAAATTTTAAAGAAAATATTTTTTAAATATAACACCTGTATACCGTCCTCAGCCCCTGTGGAAAGACTGTTTTCTTTTGCTTCGATTATTAATTCTCCAAGGAGAAACGCATTAAATGACGAGAATTTTGAGAAATTAGTTCTTCTTAAAGCTAACAAAATCAGTTAATTTAATTAATAGAAGTATACATATATAATATTATCGCTTTATTTTCAATGTAATGTTGTGTTTATTTGTAAGATAATAAAAAAATGTAAAAAAATACTTATTTTATTATATGTACCCTACCTAATGAAACTTACCTACGTACTTTCACTTATTTTTTTACATATAAAATAATTACAAATTAGTTCTTTTTATAACCATTAAATAGGTTCATTTTATCATTTCTCATTAAATTTTTAAATTTACTACCTTGTAGTACAATGTACTTGTACTTGTACTTATTATAAAGTACTTAAGTACACGAGTACAGTACTCGTACTTGTACTCAAAGTCCTTTTTAATAAAGTACTTAGTACTCAGTACTTAAGTACATTTTCGTTGTACTCGTCCCAGCTCTGATGGTTAAACAGAAATGCTACTCTTTAGTGATATTTTTAATTTAAACCCCTATTATAAATAAATACATTTGAGGATAATGGGCCCTATTCCGTAACTCGGTGGTTAATTTTTAACCATTGGTTAAAATTTTTTATCCAATAGTTATTGATTTGACAACTAATAGTGGGATTCTGAAACCAGCGTTAAATAACGTTCGGCGTTAAGTATCGATAGTAACGTTCACGTTTCAGCGTTAAATCGGTATTCTGAAAAACAGGCGTGAAAGTGGATCATTAACAACGCCAGCGTTAATTCACGTCAAATGCATTCATGTGAGCTTTCCCTTTTAAAATTTTCAACCAATAAAAAGTGGTTAAACATAAAAAAAATACATTTATCTGTCTATTTTAATAGCATATGTCAAACCTGTATGTCAAACGTCAAATAAACGAATATATTTACTGCGTGTAGGTATTTTGTGCTAAAATATATTTCTATTTATTTACATATGTTAATAAAAGACGATTAAAGTAGCTAGTAGTATTTTACAAAAATAGATAATAAAAACACACGTATTAATTTACCTATAAAGAGTATACCTACAAGAATGCAGACTTGTGGAATTGTTTATAATATTATCAATAATATTAGCCTTAGCCAGTTTGCAGTTAGATGTTAGAAGATTTATGAAAGAAGTTACTTTGCAATGGAAAATTAAGCACCTATTGACTTTACGAATAAGATTTCCAATAACTGGCGAAGAAAAAAATATTTTAAAATATTTGTTCTATTTATAAACATTTACTAATTTTAGTATAGGTACCACTAATCAATTACTTTTCTAATACATCAATAATTTTCTGTATTTTTTCCTAAGTTACATTGTTATAATCAGTATAGGTGTTCTTTGTTGTAATCAAACACAATTTTGTTTGTTATAATCAGAATTTCTTCATGGAATTAATAATCAAATATCACTTTCCTGGAAAGTATTTTTTGTTATAATACTTGTACAACATAAAAATCAAAATACCAACAACCAACACAAAATTGCTTTTATTCACTTCACTTTTTTAATACTTATATACATCAGTCATTTTCTATTATGTTAGGTACATTATTGTATTGAATTCTAATTTTTCATACTCTTGCGGACTCGTTGTTTGTGATTTGAATATCGTAATGCTAAATATATATATACGAGTATATATATATATATATATATATATATATATATATATATATATATATATATATATATATATATATATATATATATATATATATATATTATAAGATTATGTTAACAATATATTAATTATAAATAATAAACAATTATATATAACATGAATAAATATACTCACTGTTAATAAAATATACTTCTTACAAGTACATATAGCAGTACACGAAAAATATCAGGGCTATTTAGACCATAAAACTCACAGACAACCCGCCGTTTTCCCTGTTAACGCTTCGATATGTCCAGCGTGAATTAACGCCGAATAGCAGCGTTAACGTTAAGTAACGCTGAGTTTCAGAATACCACAGCTGTCAAAATCAGAGTTAATTCACGTTAACGCCAAAAGTTAATTAACGCTGGGTTTCAGAATCCCACTATAAAAATCCCTTTTTTCGTTATACGTCAACATACTTGATAAAAATTGAACCAGTGGTTAAATATTAACCAAAGAAATACAGAATAAGCCCCAAAATGAATCAAGTGTCTGAATTTCATCAAATTGAAAATTGGTTTCTTCTAAATTTTAATTTTTATTCCATATTGTACAACTAATCCCATCTTTGTACAGCTTGTACGTAACTGGGCTAGTAAGTCTTGATCAAAATGACTTGGTCTTATTGTGCAATCCTCTTACAGCTGTACATTGAAGGGCTTAATTACGGTAAGAGCCGAGAACACGGCACCTGACGACTTGAATGGATGCCAACTCGCTAAAGTCAAGCATAGTGCACACCATCCACTGCAAGGGTCATAACCTACCACATATGGCACAAGTTGCAAGCAAGCTTCCATATTGTTAGTTTCATTGCAGTTAATATTTTACATAAATGAGTGTACATACATAGTTAGCACCGAATATATCTACGACCTGATCTTACTGGCTCACATGTTTTCTAAATAACCAAACATGTAATATAATTAACGCGTTTCATATTCTAGAGTCACACTTTTTTATAAATAAGTTAATTACTTTTTAATTTTTTTTGTCTCAAAATGACTAGGTAACAGGTACACTGGCTTGCAATAAAATCGCGTACACCTTAAAAATCAAGTAACAGAGTTTTTACCTTTTTTTAGCTATTTAAATACAATTTTTCAATCAACTGTCAATGGAGTTGTCACTATCATGCCACAATTTTATCTATTGTAGAATAAGTTCTTCGTCTTCTATGAGTTACCATTAAATTACATAAACATATATATTTGTATTCCAAAAAAATGAAAGAACAACCAAATATGTATTTTTCGTTTTCTGTTAACTTTGGCATCCTAATTGACACTATTTAATGACATTGGCAAGTTAAATTTCAAGACCGATTCAATACAGCAAAAAATAGGTGTACGCGATTGTTTGCAAACCAGTGTACGTTATTTCTGTAATATTTTAAAAAAATCTGATGAGGCTAGCACATTACTTTCCGTCAGTTCCATATTGTTCCATATATTTTGTACAAATTCCATATAGAATGTTTCTTGCACAAGATTTCATATTTCAAGTACATTACCTTCTGTCAGTTCTATGCATTTTGTACAAAAAGTTTCATGTACCCAAGAGATTCTATATTTCCAGTAAAATTATAAAAAAAACATGTCAATTGCACTTGACACTGACATCTGTCAATCAGCATTATTTTCTTAATATAGTAGCGGTTTCCATGGTTATAGCATAGCTAACTGCTTTATGAAATTTAATTTCTTTATCATTTTTACCTTCCGTCACCTTTAGGTAAGGAAGGTTTGTCTTTGGTCAAAAAATTCGGTGGTGAGTTTTTAACGAATAAGCACGTTTTAAGGTCTCTAGAATATGATTTTACTATTTTTACGATGATGTCTGTATGTGTGTGTCTATGTGTGTCAGTGTGTCTGTGTGTGTAACAAAATTTTCGTCTACGATAACTCTAATACTATAATTCCAAATATTATAATTCTTTCGTATTCCTCTTCGTTGCATCCATATGAAGAGCTGATTAGATTTTGGTTATAATTGGTCAACCGGAAGTACCATCATTTGAAGATTTTAACAGTTTTTCCTGAAAAACAATGTTAAATATCATTTTTTCACATTTAATGTTATTATAAATATTAAAGAACATTGTATTCTCTATACGATTTGACTGCATTTTATACTTTATATTAAATGGATATAGAGTTATAAAATTATAAAGAAACTAATTTCATAAATTAGCTAGCTATGTTAGAAACAGCTACTATATTAAGAAAATTCTAACTGAAAGATTTCAATGTCAATTGGCATATTCGTAGTATATTTGCGTTATAATTTTACTCGAAATATAGGATATTTTTGCTCGAAACTTTCTGTATGGAATTTGTATAAAATACATACAACTGTCGAAAGGTAATGTACATACAAGATATTTAGAATCTTCTGCAAGGTACTTTCTGTATAGATTTTATAGAAAATACATAGGCATTTACGAAAATTCTACCGGTGGATACCGTATCTACTGACTGTGTTCGAAAACACGAGTGGTAAAAAGTTACCCTGTTCGAAAATTCATATATCTACCAGATTCATCTACCGGATTCATAAAGAATCTAATCTCAAAAAAATCTGATGTGGCCAGCACATTACCTTCCGTCACTTCTATGTATTTTGTACAAATTTCATACAGAAAGTTCCTTGCTAAGTTAATTATTCTATTTCTTGTACATTACCTTCCGGCAGTTGCATGTATTTTATGCAAATTTCATACAGAAAATTATTATTTTGTGACGTTTTCTATATACAGTGTAATGTATCTGCAGAAATAAAAGATTTATTATTATTATTTCTTGTACATTACCTTAAAGCAGTTGTATGTATTTTATACAAATTCCATACAAAAGGCAAAAGATCCTATATTTCCCGTAAAATTATAAGACAAACACTATCTCAATTTCACTTGACACTGACATCTTTCAATCAGAATTTTCTTAATATAGTAGCTGTTTCCATAGCTGTGGCTACTTTATGAAATTTAATTTCTATATAATTTTTTAACTCTATATCCATTTAATATTAAGTATATAATGCAGTCAAATCGTATAGAGAATAAATTATTCTTTAATATTTATAATAACATCAAATGTGAAAAAATTATATTTAACATAGTTTTTTCAAGAAAAACTGTTAAAATCTTCAAATAATGGTACTTCCGGTTGACCAATTGTAACCAAAATCTAATCAGCTCTTCATATGGATGTAACGAAGAAGTATACGAAAAAATTATAATTTTTGTAACTGTAGTATTAGAGTTATCGCAGACGAAAATTTTGTTACACACACACACACACATCCACACACACACACATCCACACACACACACGCACACACACACATACAGACATCATCGTAAAAATAGTAAATTCGTATTCTAGGGACCCTAAAACGTGCTTATTGATTAAAAACTCATCATCGAATTTTTTGACCAAAGACAATACCTTCCTTACCTAAAGGTGACGGAAGGTAAAAAAGGTAGTGATGCAAAGCGAAGCGCGCGCGTTAAAAGTTTGTTAACTATATCAAATTTCTAACATGTTTTAAATTTTCAATTTTTTTTATAGGTTATGGATCTACCCTGTTTACCACTTGTGTTCTTGGAATATCGATTCCGATAGCCTATAACCTGATAAACAGCTGTTTACCGGTAACAGTTCACCGGTAGAATTTTCGTAAATGCCTCATATAACTGACGGAAGGTAATGTGCTGGCCACATCAGATTTTTTAACTCTATATCTATTGAGTATGAAGTATAAAATGTTATCAAATTGTATAGAGAACAAAATACTCTTTAATATTTATAATAACATTAAATATGGAAAAATGATATTTAACAGTGTTTTTTCAAGAAAAACTGTTAAAATCTTAAAATGCAGGTACTTCCGGTTGACCGATTATAACCTAAATTTAATCATCTCTTCACATGGATGCAATTAAAAAAGAATACGAAAAAATTATAATTATAATTAATAATATAAAATTGTTACACACAGTTGTCTTCTCCGAATATTTTCTTAACAGCAGTAATGTTATTTTCGATGGCAACTGTAAAAGGGTATCCATAAAAACTTCGGTTCATATTTGGCTAACCCTTATACTCCATAAATATAATGTAAATGATTGATTTTGTAATATGATATTTTTATATTACTGTAAACCCAAATTATTAATTTTCCGTGTTGTAATCCAGAATCTAATTAAAAATTCCTCATACATATTCCATTTTTAATATTAAATATTGCTGTGATGCTGTTGCTGTATGAAATAATGAAACATATTCAAATTCCTGTTGTCGGTGGTGATGCTGATGTGTATGTCAGGCGATGCGATGAGAGTCAGCACGTTCATACATCATCCTGCGAGTGTTCCTGCTCCTGCTTCACATCAGCCTCAGATCCTGCCAGGCATAAATGTAAAATTCCATCAAGGCAATCAATAACACGACGCCTCATAAAAACACATCCACAACATAATATAGGCTACGCAAGCGAACCGCCAGGGTTATTAACGATACCGAAAAGGATAATGTAGATTTCAAGTTAGTGGTTTATTCGCAATCTGAATAATTTTGTATACAGGATGGCCATAAATGCGATAGTGATTGTTAGCCACAAAGGAAGGCAATTAAATGTAAAGTAATATTTTATTTAGTTGCTTCTTACATCTTCAATTAAATTATAGTCACTAACGGACTAATTCGCCCTTTTTTCTCAATGAAGAGTTGGTCTGCAGATCAACGCTGATTCCCGAATTAATCCAATTCACCATTAAAAATCAAGATAATCTAGTAATCAAAATAAATGATCAACTGATTCGTCATAGTCAATGGATTAAACACAAATTACTATTTTAATCCTGAATGTTACATTTGTAGTTGTATTTTATGTATATATAAGGCCAATTTTCGGGTTCTGGCTATTGAATTCATTTCTAAATTTGTCTCGTGCTAAACTGCATTGGATTTCTATATTTCCCGTCATACCGTAGGTAAGGGAGGTAATATTATCGGTCCAAAAATTCGATGGTGAGTTTTCAGTGAATAAGCACGAATTAGGGTCCTCACAACACGTTTTTACTATTTTTACGATGATGTCTCTCTCTCTCTCTCTTTCTCTCTCTCTCTGTCTGTCTGTCTGTCTGTCTGTCTGTCTGTCTGTCTGTCTGTCTGTCTGTCTGTGTGTTTGTGTGTGTGTGTGTGTGTGTGTGTGTGTGTGTGTGTGTGTGTGTGTGTGTGTGTGTGTGTGTGTGCGCGCGCGCGTGTGTGTGCATGTGTGGGTGTGGGTGTGTGTGTGTGTGTGGGTAAAATTGGATAACCGGAAGTGATACTTTACATGAAGCCCATAACAGTTTGTAATGAAAAACTATATTAAAATATAATACAAAACTTTTCAATTTTAGTATTTAAGACTTTATCAAGGGGAACAACATATTAGATTTTGGCTTAAATAAATAAACCAGAAGTAATACTTTACTTGAAGCTCTGAACAGATTTTCGTGAAAAATATATTATGATTATTCCAAAACTTTTCAAATTTGGTATTTCAGATTTTTATAGAATGACATGTTAGATTTTTTCTAAAATTGATAAACCAGAAGTGATACTTTAAGCTGTGAGCAGATTTTCGTGAATAATATATGATATATACCTAAACACCAAATTTAGTATTTAAGACTTTTATATAAAGGGAAGCAACATATTAGATTTTGACTAAAATTGATAAACCGGAAGTGATACTTTATTTGAAGCTCTGGACAGATTTTCGTGAAAAATAAATTGATACAATCCAAAGCTTTTCAAATTTGGTATTTAAGACTTTTATATTAATTAGAACGACATACTAGATGTTTTGTAAAATTGATAAACCAGAAGTACTACTTTACAGGAAGCTATAAACATATTTTCTTGAAAAATATATTAAAACTTCTCATTTGGTATTTAAAACTCGTGTATAATTTGAAACAACATTATATTTTGACTGTACCTATATGATAAACCAGAAGTGGTACTTAATTTGGAGCTCTTAACAGATTTTCGAGGAAAAACATAATCAAATGTAATCTAAAATTTGCTACTACAGACTTTTATGTATTGGAACAACAAATTAGATTATGTTTACAAACGATCAACCGGAAGCGATGTGTTACTTAAAGCTCATTGCTTTTTCAAACATATGGAATTGACGAGAGGTCTTGTGTTGGCCACATCAGATTTTTTTAACTAATATACATTTATATTTTTCAACAATATTGAAAAACTCTTCTTTATCGGAATTAGTGTAATATCTTTCTCTGTCAAATTAATTTATTTTTATATGTGAAAAACATAATATTACAGGAATATTTTCTATAAAATGTCATAAATAAAAATTTAAAAAAAAAACGATTAAAATTACAGAAACTGTACTCGTAAAAAACCAAAACTAAATGTGAATTATTGAACATGATTACTTGATTAACTTGATTTAGATATCAAGTTGTTGAATTAGTATAAATTTTTTATCTACGGTTCAGCTTCATTCCTCATCATTTGTTCATTAATTAACGTTCTAATGGTGAATTTGGCTGTATAACTTTAATTCTCCGTGCTATTAAATTCAAATCTTCAATATTTTAAACGTTTTCCATCGTTATTATTTCCAAGAGATTCTACACGTCTCAATCAAATCCCGACCCTTTCGAAATTGCCTACATCAATATATCAGAATTAACAGGTGTTTCCAAATTAACGCCCAATTTGATTCAGGATGCTAAAACATCGAAAATTAAGAATGGAAAATTTTCTAGTGACCTCCTACTTGACTTTCGCAAGATTTATCGTAGAAGCATGAACACTCTGCAGCATACAAAAGCACAGACGTAATTTTTCAGGCACTCTGTTTCCGCCAATCTTCATGTCAAGGCAGTAACGTAACTAAGAGTTCGGGGTCTGCCCGCAAAATTTTTTGGGGCCCGTTTTTAATTGTAGCGTTTATGAAGAACTACATACCACAAGAACTTGTAGAAATTATGACTAAGTTCGTTTTTATTTGAGTTGAAATGTTAAGAAGCAAAATAACCAATAATGGAGGCCTGAAAATCCAAGATTAGGCACCTTTACATCCCATCATTGTATGTTGTGGCATTTACTATGAAAATGAAATTGGCTTGTATTTTTTTTCTGAAAATTTAAGTGGTGGTACAGTCCATTGGTGAAAGTTACAGGAAATTGATTCATACATTTTTGGTATCCCAAATGAAATAACCTGGATGCGACAAAATATGGTATTAGCAAGATGGATCAATATCATACAGTCTAAATAATAGAAATTTTGCGCAAATAATTCTCTTATCGTTATTTAATCCCACGTTTTGGTAATACACATTGGCCGCCAGGTGTCTTGATTTGACAGCCCCAGACTTCTTTTTATGGGTTTTTTTAAAGAAAAACTCTGGATCAGTTGCAGGAAAATAAACCTTGATTTTGCATAGCGGATAAGGGGCCCCTTAGCCAATATTATTTAAGGAAATTGACATTTAAAAAATAAATGACTAAGGGCCACTTTTACAACCATTAGATAAAACTCGTATAACGCTATACCAGCTATAAAATTGGAAATTGTATTTTACAAACCTCGGATAAATCTCAGATAGAATAAACACCAGTATTTCTTATCCCATGGAAATCGGTCGTATCCCTGGTTCTTATGGATACCACGTAAACACAAACGATGTTTTGTTATTCATACGTTTGACTGATGTCAATCAAGTATTTCATAATCACTGTCACAATCAAAAATAACATTTATATCATCTAACATCGTGAAAAATGCAAATTAGAGAGCAGAAATAATAACAATATTGAAGAAAAATAGTCTAACAAGAAGATAATTTTATTGTGCTAATACCAACCTAAAGTGATTTAACATAATTCCTGGTATAACTATCTGACAGATAAAAATGCATTGTAAAAGTGTTTATCGAAGGTATAATTGCTAGGATAAAGTTATACCTCCGATAGCTATACCATAGTTTATCCATCAATTGTAAAAGTGGGCCTAAATAAATTTGTATGTTGCTACAAAAAAAAAATTAAATTCAAAATATCACAGTAGTAACAAAATTATAAATCATGTAAATTGGGGCCTCTGTAGAGCCGGGGGCCCGCCCGCAATGCGGGCCCGTTAGTTACGTCACTGTGTCAAGGATAAAATTTTGATCCATTGTCTAGCCTAGTACAATACGCTTTTAATTTAATTAATTGTTCACTTGTTTATCAAATATTTATTTGATAAAATTAATGGGTTGCTAAATAATTATAAATATATTAAATATATTAATAAAACTATTCATTGAATTAATTCAATAACCATTACATGTGCAAAATTTTAATATAATAACATGTTTTCTATAAGCAATATGGTAATGTCAAATCCAATTTAGTTATTAAATTAATATTGAAAGCTTGCATGATAATGACAGGTTTATATTATAACCGTAAACGTATTCGATAATGAAGCATATTATTAAGATGATTGGTCTATCAACCCCTATTAAGTTATCTGCATCGATACACGCAATTAACTGGGGTTAAAATAGGGGGATGAATTTAAAGTACGAGCTTCATCATCGCGTGCATATGGACAGTCACATTGCATTAACATGTTACCATACTACGGACAGTAAATTAGTTATAGACAGTTATTGTGTTATTAACTATACTTTCTTTTTGTGTTCGCGAAGTACCCATTACTTATCAACTGTATTCAGCAACCTTATAATTTAATATATGTAAATAAAATTACCTTGGATAGATTCAAAATTCAGACTTGTGGTTTAAGTACAATTAAAAAATATAAAAAAATGGATTTACGAGTAGTTTGAAATTTTATTTGTTATATCAAGCGCAAATGCAGTTCGCGCCAGCAGATGCAGTTTTAATTGAGGTTAATGCAACGTTGTTTTCGTTATATCTACGGCATAATTATAACGAAACCTATTTTATTTGTTAAGGTTTAAAAGCCAACCGTTTTAACATGCAGTTAAATAAATGAAATAATTGCGTAGGCTTCCACAGTCTGAGTTATGAGAAATAATATTCGTTTTCCGGGAATGGACTGTGTCATATTTTGAGTCAGAGCTCAACGTTTCGCCCGCAGTCGTATGGGGCATCTTCAGGAGCAAGGGGGATAGTACTGTCTTAAACAAGGTTTTTAATTTTTAATGAATAAGCACGTTTTAAGGTCTCTAGAATACGTTGCATCCATATGAAGATCTGATTAGATTTTGGTTATAATTGGTCAACCGGAAGTACCCTCATTTGAAGATTTTGACAGTTTTTCTTAAAAAAACGATGTTAAATCTCATTTTTTCACATTTAATATTATTATAAATATTAAAGAACATTGTATTCTCTATACGATTTGACTACATTTTATAGTTCATATTAAATGGATAGTTATAAAATTATAAAGAAATTAAATATCATAAATTAGCCAGCTATCCTAGAAACAGCTACTATATTAAGAAAATTCTGATTGAAAGATGTCAGTGTCAAGTGCAATTGATATATTCGTAGTATATTTATGTTATAATTTTACTCGAAATATAGGATCTTTTTGCTCGAAACTTTCTGTATGGAATTTGTATCAAATACATACAACTGTCGAAAGGTAATGTACATACAAGAAATTTAGAATCTTCTGCAAGGAACTTTCTGTATGGATTTTATAGAAAATACATACGCATTTACGAAAATTCTACCGGTAGATACCGCATCTACCGACTGTGTTCGAAAACACGAGTGGTAAAAAGTTACCGTGTTCGAAAATTGTTCAATTTCTACCAGATCCATATACCGGATTCATGAAGAATCTAATCTAAAAAAAGGTAGTGATGCAAAGCGAAGCGCGCGCGTTAAAAGTTAAAATGTGTTCAAATGGTGCGTTCGGCTTGCTAACGCTTTTCACTCTTTTGACTCCAAGTGTTCCTATAACCGTTCGGGTATGTACGATGGAGTAAATAGATCTCACTCCTTGATCGTTCGGGTAAACGGAGTGGAGTTAAAAGAGTTAACTCCATTTACTCTACCTCTTAGCATGGGACTCAAGGAGTGCACATGCGTATTAGGTTATTTTTTGACGGCTAATAGAAAGTTTGAGTTTTAATTTTTACAGGGTTCTGTACTAATCGTGATGTGTCTTAGAGCCTCGTTTGTTTAGCTATTTTTCTTAGCGGTATTGTGGTTGTAAGTATTTTTTTAAAAAATAGATGCTCTGTATTCATGCTGAGAAAATAGGGAAGAGTGATTTATTATTCTTTTTAATTTTTATATATAATTCATATGTTATCTGGATTATAAAATAAATAAATAGGTAATTATTAAATATTTTATTATTTAAATGCAGTACCTACAATTTTTTTTTGTAAATTTTAAATGACAGCTGACAGTTAATTTACCACACTCCTATGCAAGCCGAACGCTTACTATATGCTCCGAAAGATTTAAGGTCACGTGACAACGCTCCGTACTCCACTCCAACTCCATTAGAGTTAACAAGCCGAACGCACCAAAAGTAGGACTCTGCTCAGTTTGTTAACTACGTCAAATTTCAAACCTGTTTTAATTTTCAAATTTTTTCATAGGTTATGGATCTACTTGTTTACCATTTGCGTTCTTAAAATATCGATTCCGGTAGCTATAACCTGATAAAAATCTGTTTACCGGTAACAGTTCATCGGTAGAATTTTCGTAAGTACCTCATATAACTAATGGAAGGTAATGTGCTGGCCACATCAGATTTTTTTTTTGTCATAAACTATCAAAATATTTTAATAATAATAATAATAATCTTTATTGTATTTCATTCAAAGTGTACAACTTTATTACAATTGATGATTATATGGGGTTGAGTCAATTTTGCCTTATTTCTGTAACCTTGTTATTTATTTGTTCCGTTTGATGGATATGAGATGATAAAGACGCCACAAACATCCAAGCTCCTGGTGGGAATCGAACCCATGACCCCAGGGCCGAGCGGTGACGTTCGCTTCGAGTGCTGTACACTACCTCAAACCGCACGACCACCGAGGCGGCTAAATATTTTTCAAACTTGTACAATTTTCATTTTGAAATGTCAATTGTCAAACGGTAAGCAATGCTTAGCGATTTAGGCATCAGAAAACAGATACCAAGGGACTGTCCTTAAATTACGTAACGCTTCAAGGGTGGTGTGGGGGTCAAGAGTACCGTTACGCAACGTTACGAGGGGGTGGGGGAGGGTTAATGTGTGCGTTACGTAACGATAAAATATAAAAAATATTGCTAAACTTGCTTTAATAGTTTTGAAACATTCAAATTTCGCGGTGCTAATTCTTATATGCAGGCAGTCGTTTGTTTTCAATAACAGTCAACATATGTCGGGCACAGTTCAAATTCGGGCCAGTGGTCTTTCATTCGTGCAATGCAATTCATATTAAAACATGAATTCAAGTAGTGTTGATAAGGAAAAACTTTGCAATAGTTTGTTAAAAGCATATGGAAATGCATATGCTTGTAATTTCTGTGCTGTTATTTTTTCATCTTTATGTACATTAATTTAATTAGTTTCTGTTTCAAATTTTAACTGAATATTAAGGAGGTCATATACTTTTATATACAGTAAAAAAATTGGGGTGACAAGCCGTAGGGCAAGAGTAGTACATTATTTTTCATCTTTATGTACATTAATTTAAATAGTTTCTGTTCTGTTCTGTTATTTTTCATCTTTATATTCATTAATTTAAATAGTTTCTGTTTCAAATTTTAATTAAATATTAAGGAGGCCATATACTTTTATATCCAGTAAAGAAATTGGGGTGACAAGCCGTAGGGCAAGAGTAGTACATTATTTTTCATCTTTATGTACATTAATTTAAATAGTTTCTGTTCTGTTCTGTTATTTTTCATCTTTATGTACATTAATTTAAATAGTTTCTGTTTCAAATTTTAACTGAATATTAAGGAGGCCATATACTTTTATATCCAGTAAAAAAATGGGGGGGGGGGTCATGTACTGCGTTACGTAATATATGGGGGGGTTCATGTTTGCGTTACGGGTGCGTTACGAAGGGGGGAGGGGGTATCAAAAATTTCCTAATTTTGCGTTACGTAATTTAAGGACAGCCCCCAAGCTACTCGTAAGTAATTCCTAAATCAAGATAGGCAATTGCCTATGTGGTGGACATGACATAGGGTATACAGCCATTACTTAAATTTTAGGACTCGGTGGTGAAATCGGCAGACAGGGTTTCGGTTGTGTGAAACAATGTTCGAAAAAATTCAAATTAACAACTTAGTCTCAAAGGATGAATAATTTTTATGTTTAAAATATGGCTGATATACATATGCATGTTTGGAGTCCTTGTATGAAATATAGTTGAAGTATATAATAAAAATTCATCTCCTCGTGCCTAAAACAATATATCACGGGCGGTGTGAGACGGAAGCTTTGTTGGGGCGGCTCCCAGCCCCGGCCCGTGTGTTTTTGTCGGGTTAATTGGTCGCTGGACGAGGTTGACACGAACTGTATAATTCATGGGGCTCCGCTTCACACAGTTCCACGCTTTATTATTGAATGAGATCCGACTGCGACTACGACTATGCTGCCTCCCTCATTACTAATGCTCTGCCCGCCCAAATTCTGATTACCTTTGTGGCTACAAATCGCTTTATTTCTCTGCCACATGCACGTACTATTGTTAACAACTGTTGTTGTTAACTATTTACAACCATCCTGCTGTAGTGTACGACGGGCATTATTATTGTAGAAAACAAAGACATTCAATACCATCAATTCAAAATAATGATAATATACAAAATTCGAAATTTGGACTAGATTGACATTCACATTGTTCTACATAAATTAATATTCAAAATTATCTGTAGCTTAATGGAAGAAAATGAGATTAGTTCAATAATCGATTAAAAGCGATGTATTTTATATATCAGAACAACTTAAGTCTAATGGAGACTTATGATTTTAGAATTTTACTGTTGCCATCTACTGAGTTCGGAAGTAACCTCTTAGACAAAAACGACAAGCTCGAAGAAAGAGACAGCAAAGCCACTACTTTAAACCTCTTACATAGAATTTAAAACAGTATTTAAATGTGTTCAATAATTTTGTGTTTCGGTATTATTATTTTTTAGAATTTTATTTGACTGCATTTTATTAATATTAAACCGATATAGAGTTAAAAAATCTGGTATGGCCAACACAATACCTCCCGCCATTTACAGCCCGACTCACAAAAAAGATTAAGTTAATCTTTATTTTTGGATTAGCGAATTTTACTCTAATTTTCACAGTTTATTTCTTAAAATATAGTCCAATCTAATCCAAGTAACTACCTTTTCTTTAAACCCCTCAACAGGATTACATCCCAATTACAGAGTGGATTCACATTCACACACATCCATCCCTTAGTGGGATTCGAACCCAGAGCCCCGAGGGCACTCATGACATAAGGCGTTGCTCTAACCATTGAGCCACCAGAGCTAAAATAAAATGAATATTAAATTTTAAATACCGAGATAGAATAGAATTCACTAATCCAAAAATGAGGATTAGCTTAAACATTTTTGTGAATCGTTAATTTTTATTAATCTAAATACATATCTACATATTTACTTATGCTGGAAACTGTATTGAATTCCTTTTTTATTGTTCTATTTACTTTTTTTCTTTTTAAAACGTTACTAATATTATTTTGAAATGATTAGTCCTTTGATAGTGACATTTATCTGTCAGTTACATACATTTGAAAAAAGTTCGAAATACAAGGTTTCAAAATTTTCTGAATGATAGTATTTGAGTTACAGTGGAGGATTCACACATACACACAGACATCATCGTGAAAATGTCAAAATTGGATTCTAGGGACCTTAAAACGTAGTCATTTACCAAAATCTCGATATGCGATTTTTAGCACGACCCCTATACCTCCCTTACCAAGCGTAGCGGGAGGTAACAATTAAATTTCATAAAGTAGCCATAGCTATGGAAACAGCTACTATATTAAAAAAATTATGATTGAATGATGTCAGTGTCAAGTGAAATTGACATAGTGTGTTTGTCTTATAATTTTACTGAAAATATAGGATCTTTTGCTTGAAATTTTCTGTATTGAATTTTTGTAGAATACGAGTACATACAACTGCCGGAAGGTAATTTACAAGAAATAGAATCTTTTGTAAGGAAATATCTGTATGAAATTTGTACAAAATACATAGAACTGACGGAAGGTAATGTGCTGGCCACATCAGATTTTTTTGCTATTATTTAGTTTTTCAAAAGGTAGAAAATGAGCAAAAATGAGAGTATTAGTGATACTGGTGATTTTTTTTCATAGTTATTTTTTTATTTTACAGATATTTTTTTTATTACACACTTTTCTATTATGACACAGTTTAGCCATTGAAAAGTGTGAAATAAAGACAACTTTAGATGGTGGTGTTGCAAATAATATTTTATTAACTTGATAGTTACCTTATCTGCGCATATTTTTTATTACCAATCACAAGTTATTTTAAGTGTTGGAAAAAATCTATGTGACTCCTATTATTAGCAAACTTCACTTTTTGAGAACTAAATGAGTGTCATAATATTAAAAATATTAAGGCGACTTAACCAATAACAATTAAAATTTTATAAAACTACTCATCATTTTCAATTTAGATCATATTTCATAAAGAACGAATTTTAAGGAATTGTGTAGCACTCTATTCTTCAAACAAATTTTGTTTCTTAATATAAATAATTGTATAACAATAGAGGTAAAATTTTATAAATAAATAAATAAATATATCATCACGGCATATTACCCATTACTGGGTGTGCCAATCTGCTTTGTACACAGAATTCGGTAATGATGACATATTTGTACCGTATGGGCGTTTACCAGGCGTCACCTCACGGGCACTCATTGCTGGCGTGAATAGTGAACCACACGAGTCAATTTTGTGCCATTTTAAAATTTGAAATATTTGGCGTCGATCAGATGATATATATCATCTATACCGATATCTGTGTATAAAACAGATTGGCACACCCAGCAATGGGTAATAAGCCGTGATGATATATTTATTTATTTATTTATTTATTTGGCGTCGGTCAGGATCGAACCCGGTTCCCCAGATTTGCGACCAGACACTCAGGCACGCAATGTCACAATTTTAGAAGACCAAAACAATAATATAAATTTGTTCAATAATCCACGCATGTATATTCTGAATCACTTGGGTCATATCAATATTTTTTTATTTTAGTGATTCTATGTGGCGATATACGAATGTATATTTATTTTTTATATCAATATTGTATAAGAAAAATGTTATATCTACAAAATTGAATCTTTTTGTAAGGGAATATAAAAGTTAAGCCATCCATGTGTGAGTTTATCGAAAATCCGTGGAAACAAAACGTGGCCAACGAGTTTAAATTCTGCAGGAGACCTAGAAAATCCTACTGGCTTCAGATCCATATTTCAGCCGGACCCCGAACCTACAAAATCGCTTTCCAACTGTGTAACACGTGTCAAGAAATATTGTTTCTGTCCCGTTCTACAGAATCGTACTCGTACTTTTTGCCATAAGAATTTCCAATAAACATAAATTCATTTTAAGACTACATTACTGCAACAACTTTAATCAAACTTTAGCAACCATATTTGTCAAAATGAATCATTTTTTGAATGGATCATTTCATTGTATCTAAATATGATATATCTTAAAGAATTACGGTAGTTCAATGTACTGTACTATAGTCAAATTTTAACTATCTTATGCCCGGTTTCAAACACTTGTTAAATCTCATGTTAGTTAACACATGTTTAAAAATAGCAAATTGTTAAATTTCGACAGTGTTTCACAAAATTAACATTCTATTTTTAACAATTTGTTAGTTAACATAAATGTTAAATTACTGATAGGGAATTATGATTTATGTTGATATTATTAAACTAATATAACAGCTATATTAATACATTAAAACACAAGTATCATAAGGCAATCTGTTAACGTACGAGTCCAAGTTTGGAAAACGAGCCGCCAGGCGAGTTTTACAAAGGACGAGTGTCAACAGGCCTTATGATACATGTTTTTTATACTGTTTTTTCTATTGAGGTAATTTTACAATTAGATTTTTTTAAAAGGACTTGTTAAAAATATGAGTTGGTGTTTTTTATCAGTTATGTTGGTAGCGCTTCCCGCTAAAAATTGAAATTTCACATTTTGACAGTTTGTGTATCTTGTGATTTTGTCTGATTGTTTACATTAAAACATTGTATCAAGCATTATACAATTATGAAAGAGGAAAACCAATACATACAATGAACTCCAAGGTTTAGTAATGAATCATCCTGATTTGACATATCGGTGGTCCGTGTTGGTTATTATCATAAATAAAACGTGAATATGGGATTGAAGGACGTTACGTGGACTATCAAGCCTTTTTATTGAGAAAACATATAAATAAAACTCTTTAAATAATGAAATACTTTAATGAACAATTTATTGATATAGACTTTTACTTTCATCATTTTGTCAACACTCACTACTCATGGTATATATTCGATAGTTCGCCACAACGTGGAACTGGAAATCGTAGATTAAAACGTCAACTTTTCATATTTGTTTGCTAGTAGCCGCCACAAATTGAGTAGACAGTGTCAACATTTTCAAGTAACGTACATCATACATTTCATAACCTGCCTGGAATAACTATACATTCAATTCAAAATTGCGTTACCATAAATTTAAATTGTAATAAATAAAACTTACCGTTTTAATTATTTTGACAAAGTAAACCAGAGCGCATTGTTTCTTGTTTTATAATTTTTTAGTTGAAATTTTAACTTCACAGATTCTTATTCTTTCGTAACTAACACAGCTATGGCTATAAATTTCTTTTCTTTCTAGTCCTATCACCTAGAGAAAGGATAAAAATCCACAATTAGAAGTAATACTTCAACACAAACAATTTACCATTTTGAGGTTATCTGTCAGTTATGAAAGCATGACTACCACCTCTAGAACATGAAAGGCACCAAAAACAGTACGTTTATAGATCTTCTAAACGTCGTGTTTTCAGTGATAAACAGTACTTTTATAGACTCAAATAGACCGAAATAGAAAAATTCGTTTGTTTTCTTATAAAAACCGCACAGTGAGACGTCAAAATCGATCGTGATACGCCGTGGTACAAAAAAATACAGATGCAAGAAAGTATTAAGAAGATTATTTTGATTTGTGAATTTACATATTACAGATATGTAAGTAACAGCAGAATAGAACGGCCAAGAGCAACAGAGAATTTGAAGTGTTAGCAACTCTCGAAGTTGATCGATGTGTTTTCGTAACTCGATGCCATTGTCGGTGACGATTTTGCAAGATAGTGGGCCATTGATGTTGGTTTTGCGAGCTTTAACCCACTTCGAACTTCGATTGTAATTCCGCGCTAAAACTGTAAAAATCTCTGTGTATTTCATGAATTTCATCTGTCAAATCTGGTCGGAGACGATCTAGAATAGATTTCAGGTGCCGTTTCATCAAAAGTTCAGCAGGATTCTTGGCGGTTTGTACCACTCTTTCTGCCTGGCCATTTGAAGAAGTGTGATTATAAGCATATTCATTGGACTGATAGGATGATTTCTGTTGGTAAAAATCATCAAATTGTCGCTAATATGGTCTAATATTCTGAGAGTTTCCTTGCTAAATCTGTATCTGATTTTAAATACCGTATCATTATAATTTTTTTTTAAATAGCATTTTCAAAAAATTCTTCTTCTTAGGGCCACTTTTACAATCATTAGATAAACCTCGTATAACGGTATACTAGGTATAAAATTGGAAATTGTATTTTACAAACCTCAGATAGAATAAACACCAGTATTTCTTATCCTATGGAAATCGGTCGTATAAACGTTGGACGTTATCCCTGGTTCTTATGGTTACCACGTAAACACAAACGATGTGTTGTTATTCATACGTTTGACAGATGTCAATAAAGTATTTCATCATCACTCTGAGAATCAAAAACATCGTTTATATCAACTAACATTGTGAAAAATGCAAATTAGAAGGCAGAAATAATAACAATATTGAAGAAAAATAGTCTAACAAGAAGATAATTTTATTGTATCAATACCAACCAAGTGATTTAACGTAATTCCCGGTATAACTATCTGATAGATAAAAATCCATTGTAAAAGACAATTTTGCTTATCGAAGGTATAGATGCTAAGATAAAGTTATACCTCCGACAGCTATACCATAGTTTATCCATCAATTGTAAAAGTGGCCCTTAGAATCGAATAACATTTTTAAGTGTTTATTCTATAAATTTTATTTACAGTTGAATATGTACTATAAATTTTATCTATGGAAATTAGAATACTCAATGTATTTATCAATATTACACAAATGAACTTATATAACTTTCATCTAACCAAATATTGGTAATATCATTTGTAAAAAAAATATCAAATGCCAAGTTTAACAATGAGTTAAAAATTTAGAAGCTCCTCGACGTTACTTTTAAATTAACATAAGATTTAACATGTGAAACAATATTTGGTATGTAACAAAATGCTAAATCATTTAACAAAGTGTTAAAATTTAGCAAACGTTTATGAAACCGGGCATTAGATAATAGTCCTGTTAATAAAGGTTATTACTTCTAAACCCACAAAAACAGATCCGATTTTGATGATTTTTTAAAAATGTTTGTTATACTCAATTATTCGAAATCAGAAACATTCCATCTAGGACACTCAGGTATTTATAAAGCGTGGCTGGATTTGGAAAGCCACCATTGGGATCTCGGAAACTAAGTGATACGACTTCAGTTATATGAAACATGTCGTACGCCTTTGGGGGGTCATCTTAGATGTGCTTTTATTTTGCATAATATTCTCATAAGTTACTAGATAATGGCGAACTACTGAAGTTGGTCGATTTTTATCATTTTGAAATTATTTCCATAACTATCAGTAATCGACAAAAATATGTCAAATAGAAAAGTACGATAATTTTAGTGTCTATCCAGTAGCGTACGAAAATAATTTGTCTATCGGTAATTTTTCGAGATATAACACAAACTTACATTTTTCTTAAATGGAACCCGTATTTGATTATTACTTTGAAAAATATTTATTTTTATTTATTTCGATTGGTATAAAGGTTATTGTATTTTAAATATGTTTTATCGTTCAGACCTTAGATTTTTTGCAATAAATTTTATAATATTTTATTGCTAAGTAATATAGAATATAATGGAATAAAATGGTTTTTGTAATATTATATGTATCTTTATGTACAACCATACGCCTATTGTTCCGATATCATAACGCCCCTATGCGAACATAAAAAATTGTAATCTCTAGAACTAACAATTTGTCGATCACTGGTGTGGACATGCTGCGTCACATGCCAAATTCTGAACTTTAAAAATTCATATCTCGCTTAGTGTGTAAAATTTTTGTCGTGTTTTTACTAAAATTCATAATTCATCCTGGTATGACAAAAAAAATGGTATAGAACGCCATTTAAAGATACATTACATACTCGTATATTGTTGAACAATTTCATTTTAAATAAAAAGTATTAACCATGTTATTTTCTTATTCTTATTATAATAATAGGATTCGGAATTAGATAGGTATAATACGGTTCACATCAGGTGTTTATTTATTTCATTTACATTCAAGTTCATCCTTTGCATCCATCTAAATCGATGTTCGATCACTCCTTTGCATCCTTCTCTTTCCTATTATGTCCCTCCTTTCTACGGGTCAAGGATCATATCCTGGCAATCCCCTGCCCTGTAGATGTGAATCCTGCAGGCAATCTGTTTGCGTCCGTCTGATGCGTCGGTTCGTACACACACGGTATCATTTGTTCACTGTCCAGCGTCCAGTTGGCGCTTGGATCGTTTGCTTAAAAACGTGAGGGACATGCAGAACGAATGTTGATTGTTTTCTACACAAGACTGGATAGATGGGATTTTATATAGGTTTCAAATGAACTAAGAGTAAGTTTAAAATAAATTATTATTGGGAATAATAAATTTAAATAGGCCATAGAAAACAAAATTTGTACTATTATTTCAAACAGTTATTTATATAAATAGACCATAGGAAAGTGCGGTTTGGCGCGAGTTCATAGTTTGAATTTCCTAGTATATGTTTCATATGGGATTCTTATTCGTTTTCAAACCATATACAATATACATATATATTTAAAATTACACAATAAATATATAGTGCATTACAACAATTTTTTCTCACTCCTTACAAACTGAAGTGACCGATTTTCGGTAGCAAAATACCGCATCCAGACCACATGGAGTGAGTCTGCTGAGCACTTGTTGATAAAACCATATAAATAGTCAAATTTAGATATCATAGGCCTGATGCATCGCCCAGCATAAACTAGGACGGAGCGGATGCATCTTCTCCGGAGATTCTTTCTTTATCTCAGAGGCAAAAGCGTCCGCAAAAACTGGCAGAGAAGTGGCCTAGCTAAATAGTATTCATCCAAAAAGTTGCACAGTTTATAGCAGCTGGTGTTGCCTTAGCCAGATCTTCTCTCGTGTATTCCTCTTCTAAGTTGTTACACGTGAGTAAGTGGGCCATTGTTTTTCTTGAACACAATGACATAAAGTGGGTTCTGCTTGGTACGCCCAATTGAACATGTTTACTGCATTTTTTCCGACTTGACTTCGTAGGCGATTTAAATATTTCTAAATGAACCTATTCTGGTCATTATCTGGTTTCTCATCTGGAAGGATACACATTGCTTTATCTTTTGGTTTTATTTTTGTTTAAATAATAATAAACTATGCACAGTGAATATTTTTGTACCAATCTGGAAATAAGAGATTTAATGTTATGAGATTTCTCGGTCTTTAAAGTTGAGAAAATTTTTCTCCCGTAAGAAATACACAGGTATCAAAATTATGTTCTCAGCTCGGTTCTCAGCATTTGAATTTGGAGCCTATGTTCGACCTTTACATTTTTCTGGTCTATATAGCCACCTTTGCGGTTTGACTTAAATATTTTTTTTAATTGTATCAGTTGACAAATCTTATATTCTTTTTTCGACGTACTTACACGCCGCGAGCGTCGTGTATGTATTCATGAAGGTAGGGCTGCCTTAAATGGCCAGTAGAGTTACAGGTAAACAAATTATATTACATTATGAAAATGCGTCTTTCCATGGGTCAACATCAATACTTCGATCTTCGGCGAAAAAAACATATAAAAATATTAGAACGTCCGCCATACTTACCTGATTACATCTAATTCATCTGCAGAAGAGATTGATGCTGGAATGATACAATTCATGTTTATTCTAAAAGTATTCTAAAAGAAGAATGATTGGGAGCTTTTCAGAAGCGGAACTACTTTGAACATATTTAAAATAAATTTCTAAAACATATGAACCATTCTCAATGATTTAATTTTAATATAAAGACGCAACGAATACAAAGCGGAATCAAAATAGAATGAAACGTTGAAAGTAAAATAATACATTCTTTTGATTAATATTATTAACGAAAGGTAGTATCCTATATGCCTGTGCATTGCTGAAGACATCAGCATGAGAACAATCGGGCACTCCTTTGGCTTCCCTCCCCATCTCCCTCGATCGTCGATTCTTTTGCATTTCCGTTCGCATCTGCGGGCTGAGGCTGAAGCTGAGGCCCGTTCGATTGGTATTCAAGATGCGACAGAGACTCCAATTATTGTTCTCCTCTTTGCGCCGTTTCCCGCGTCTTGAGCTGTCGCAGGCCGTGTTGTGCCTCGGGGAAGACTGAAGACGTACAGGCACAGGGCCGGAGTCCAAATTAACTGGATTCACCCGCTAGTTTTCAAATTAACTGGGATTTGTCGATGAAAAAAGGAATTTGCGTTTTAATCTGAGGATATAATTTGAATTCGCGGATTGATTGAATCAGTGTCACTGGGTAATAAGATGGAGTTTGACTCTACGAGAATGTATTGGTTTGGTGAAAGGGTCAAAGGAAAAGAAGGAACTACTGCAAACAAGAAGTATTTGCTAAATTGCATTTTGGTTTTAATTTTTGTCCGTTACCGTCCGTAAACAGCATGGTGTGACAGAGCAAGGGTAAGTGCATTAACTTTTTATCAACTTTTCTAAATTATTGCTTCAGGAATAATATTCAACTTTGTTATCTTTGTTAGTCAGAATTCTGTTGAGAAATTATTTTTCCTACAGCGATTTGTTAAGACTAAATGTCAGCGGACTAGACAGTTATTTGTTACAATTAAGTCTAGAAGTTATTGCAAACCTACGTGCAGGTTGATAGTTTGATAGGGATGCCATATGTAAAACCCTATACCATTCAACCTTCTCATGCAGATAACGGTTCTGTTTTTAGTCAGTCGATGTTAGATTCTCCAGATGTACACATGTAAAATTTAAGTTTTGGCTCGCGTCCTGCGTAACGCATCGGCATCTTCAGGATTTAGTTTACTATAGTAAGTAATAGTTAAAATTAAGTTACAGTGTAAGTTGTAATTATGTGAAAATAAAGAGTTAGTATTAAATTTCAAATAATGTCTGTGTCCGTAAACAAGTATTCATAATCCTTCATCTGTCATCAAGAGTGAAGTAACAGTGTATGTGTTCCTCCAATATACGTATAAATAAATATACTGCTGATGCTCTATTTCTCACTTAAGAGGAGTCTGCAACAAACATTATTGTCTATCCTTGTCAGTTAGTGTAAGAATTTACCTCCCGCTAATTCCCCTTTCTACACCAATAAAATCAAAGCAATCTGGCGCTTGCTCGGAGCTATTCTTACAGACAAGTGCAGCTATATATGCAGATATATATATATATATATATATATATATATATATATATATATATATATATATATATATATATATATATATATATATATATATATATATATATATGACTGCACTCGTCTAATGTTAGTCTCACAAATCTCACTCCCACCAGCAGTATATTAGTTTTATGGGTATATTGTTTCATCAAAGTTGTGGTCGACCAGTCAGTCAATAGTCGACAAGTTAGTTAGGATCATAATTCGGTAAGCAGTAAACCCTCTCGTGTTGGAAAGGGAAAGATAGCATTCTTTCCTGAAGTGTATATGTAATAACCAGATTGTAAACTCCCTTTTTTTTATTAAAACACCTAGCCATTTTATAAAACGCTGCTAGATTATCAAATCTTTGTATTAATAAAGACTATTAATACTTGAGATATTTTAACGCGTGAGCGCTCAGTATTAAATTAAATAAACTAACAATAACATCATTATTTGTGAATTCTATGTTTGGACGGGTTTCAGCAGAAATGCTGGCTCCATACCGGACTGTTCTGCGCCTTTATCTTCAACCTCTCGTAATTCCCTCCGTCCTTCTCAGCATTCCAAATTTCCTCTTTCCCTTCTCCCATATATTTTCCTTCAATTATAATTTTTTCTATACCAGTGGCGGTTCCTCCATTAAGATATTTGGTCCACGACCTCCCAAAACAAATGGCGCGCGTACGCGCTGCTTGGGTCACATCACAAATGTGACCACGTTGTGTTCTATGCTGCATATACAAGCCCATGCGTCAAACAAATTGTTACTTTGCATGCGTTAAACGAAGACAACCACCACCATATTCGCTGACACACGGTTAATGACCACCGTCTAGTAGCGAATAGTGACAACGAAAGTTTGGTTGTAAATAAGAAACTAAAAAGCAATATTGCATTAAAGTATGAAAAACGTTTGGAAATAAAGACAAAAGTTCTTCTGATGCCAGATCTGAAACTAAAAACATTTAAATAAATTTTTTATATTAATAAACTAAAGCCTCATTTCCACCGATTGTCTTAATGCGTAAAAGCTATAATTAGAAACTAAGCGCAATGCGTAAAAATGTTTATCATGTGGCTAAGTTTACTGCCATTTCCAGCTATGCATAAGGCTTAATACTTAAGAACTAAGAGCAATGCGTAAGAACAAAAGTTTGCAAACTCCAAGGTTTAAGGCTTAATGACTAATGCCCAGTTGCACAGCTTATAGTTAAATTTTAACTGGTGCTTAAGTTGACAATATCATATCGAAACGAAATGTCAAATGAGTTATTAAATATTACTGTCAAAATTTCGATACGCACTTTTTTCGTTAACCTGTAGTTAAGACTTTAACTGTAGGTGGTTAAAATGGCCATAAGGGACGGATGCACAATTACAGTTTGAACTATGTTTATTGCAAAACCATGGTAACGCGCAAAAAACCTTGTTGTACATCAACGGTTTACTGTTTATGCTTAGTTTAAACCACTGCACTTTTGTTAAACGATCGTGATCGACCGTTTAAACCACATATAAACTTAGTTTAACTTTAAACTGACGATTTTTTAAGCTGCAGTTTAAACTGTAATTGTACAACCGGCCCTAAACTTAATTGTGAGATGGACATTCATAGCTGTCATCTGTCTTTCTTTATTGTCTAATCTGAATTGTCAACTGTCAGTCTATTTTATAATTATTGTTTTTTTAACTTTCCGATACTGACATAGATAAAGAAAAATATGTATAATGACATATTTAAACAAAGAAGAATTACTGCTGCAATAGCAGTCTACTAGAGTTCAGAATAAAAAGGAAAAAACTGTGACATTAATGTCGAATTAGTCACTAAACAAAGTAGCTAGAAATGGTGCCTTAAGCCTTATGCACAAATTATTATGCATTAAGCATTAAATTATTCGATGTAAATGAGACTTTATATTAAATACTAATTACAAAATTACTCAGTTTACATGCAGTTTTGAAACCGTTTTTAAAACTTTTTTAGTTTTGAAAACGCCATGTATACAGTGTCAAAACGGTTTTGAATTATCTCAAACCAAAACTAAAATTCATGGGTTGTACTTGAAAACTAGTTTCAAAACTACTCATGTAAACACTTAAAATTCAGTTTCGATACTGCGCATGCGTACAGAGCGTAACGTTACTGTCGCTTTGTGTTACTAACCTTCAAATATACTGATAGTTGTGTAGTTTTAGTGCGTAGTGGTACGAAGTATAAAAAATAATTGGATTAATAGCAAAACGAAGTATTTGGAGTGAAGAGGATCTGTCACTTACATCAGTTAAATGCGCATGCGCCGAAACTAATTTCAAATCAATTTTTAAACTTGTTTTGAAAACTGCATGTAAACAGATTTGCATACTTTTGACTGAAAACTGAAACCATTTTCAAAACTGCATGTAAACGTAGTAATTGTTCCAAATCAAAGATAGTTATACAAGTAAATATTTTGGTAAGTACATGTTATAATTATTTAGTAAATTTGATCCATCAAATCTTCAACCCATAAGCCGGCATTGTTGAATATAATCCCTTTTTAAAATAAACGATGTATGAGTTTTTAAATATTATATTTATTATTTTTACCATACTATAACAAATATGCACATAACATTATTTAAAATACCACAGTATGCTGAATATGCAACATACAACACAGCATACAATTCTGAGAATTAAATCGTTTTGTAAATGTTTAACAACATACTTCCCATATTCTAACTAGTACGTATAAATTATAAAATTCTTTAGTGTCTGCGATTTCGAGATAAGTAAAATATGCAAAGAATGTGAACAATAATTCGAAAATTCATTCGTTATCTTCAGTAAAAAGTTAGCAGGAAAAAGTCAAGTTTTGCACGCAAGGTTGTCAACGTTGCAGGAAAGCAGGAGCTCCGGCTGTTTCCGGTTTGTATCTAGTTTCGTTTTCGCCGCAGGACTTTATATTCTGGTTATTTTGTATTATACCGCATAGGATAGCAACAATATTTATACAGGTGTATTGTTAAAGGATAGCAGTTGTTTGTTCTGAGATGATCATAAATATGAGAGAAATATATTCGATATTATTGGAGATTATATTTTATTTTCTATTTGAAAATGATTCACAACTAGATTTTAATATATGTGTTATAGTAAATATAACTATATTGTTTAAGGATTATGGTAGGCTTATTGAGAATAAAACACATAGTTTATATTTTTTTTAATTCTATTTTTATAATGTTGAAAGTAATTCCCTCTAACAATAATACATCTCTCCATTTCTTCCACTTTTTAAAAGTTTCGAACCAATAGTCTTTGGAAAATAATTATAAATTGCAGCATCGATCTCTATTTTTACTTGCCAAATAAATACTTTTATTTTGTTTAAAAAAAGTACGAATTATAGCTAATTTAATATTTAATGCGCTTTCAAAAAAGATATTAATGTACACATATTTAAAAAAAAAATGATGATATCGGTTCGGATGAAACCACAAGTATAATACAATTTAAAACCAAAAAGTGGCATTTAAGATAGCCCCCAATTTTGTATTTTAAACTATAAGACTAAAATTAATAATAAAGAAAATAGTCTGCCTTTATGTTCTTTAGGTTATATTCCTCATTTTTACCTTACCTAAAGGTGACGGAAGGTATTGTCTTCGGTCAAAAAATTCGATGATGAGTTTTTAATGAATAAGCACGTTTTAGGGTCCCTATGTCTGTATGTATGTTTGGATGAATGAATGGATGTATGCATGAATGTATGTACGTATGTATGTATATATGTATGTACATTTGTAAGGATGTATTGTTTGTGTGTGTGTACGCGTGTGCGCGCGTGTGCGTGTGCGTGTGTGTATGTGTGTGCGTGTGCGCGCGCGCGTGTGTGTGTGTGTGTGTGTGTGTGTGTGTGACGATTCTTTCGGATCGCATAATTTTTGCATATTTATTTTCTTTACATCCATATGAAGAGCTGATTAGATTTTGGTTATAATTGGTTGACCGAAAGTATCCTAATTTGAAGATTTTAACAGTTTTTCTTGAAAAAACGCTGTTAAATATCATTTTTTCACATTTTATATTATTATAAATATTAAAGAACATTTTATTCTCTATACGATTTGATTACATTTTATACTTCATATTCAATGGATATAGAGTTAAAAAATTGTAAAGAAATTAAATTTCATAAAGCTGCTACTACTATATTAACAAAATTCTCATTGACAAATGTCAGTGTCAAGTGCAATTATATATAGAATCTCTTACAAGATACTTTCTGTATGGAATTTGTACAAAATACATAGAGCTGACTGAAGATAATATATTGAAAATATGGAATCTTGTGCAAGAAACGTTCTGTGTGGAATTTGTACAAAACACATAGAACTGACGGAAGATAATGTGCTGGCCAAATATTTTTGATTACACCAAAAAAATGCTTAATTACAGTAAAGAAAAATTATTTACGATGATTTGATGAATTGTTTCTGAAGATGTAAAGTTTGTTTCATAGGAGTTTTCTGGATTAAAGCTTCAACGTAGTTTTTAATATTTTATTGTTGTAGATACAACAGAAAGTCAACGTGTTAAATAATCATTAAACAGATTACATTTTTAAATTCTACACAAATAACCATTAATATTATTGTTCTTCACATTTTGTAACCTACATAATCAAATTGCTGACAGTTCAAACCAACTATATGTATTTCTTTGCAATTCTGTTTAAATTCTACGGCTACAAATGAGCAATATTTTTAAATTTCAAATTCGATTTTACAGGTTACCAAATGTGCTAGGTATAATATAATTTACATTTATGTGAAACATTTTTTCGTAAAAAATTTTGGAAACTTTTACGCAATGAAAAACTGATTTCTCATGTTGAACGCCTATGGCCCGCTTTTTAATTAACTCCCTGTATATGTCTTTCTGATTATATCTCTTTAGTGTTAAAAATATACTACTTAATTACAACTAAGAAAATAAAGAAAACTAATACCCTAATATCTACCCTTAAAATTTCTAAATTCATTCGGAATAGATGAATTAGTAGATAAGATAGGCAGCTCAAAGCTTGAATCATGATTCTATTAAGATTTCTAAAATATATATTATTGTGACATGTCTGTAACAGAATTGCCACACAAAAAATACAAATATATCTCCATAACAATATTTTGACATAACCTATTAAATTCATCTTACGCTGAATAAGCTCCCGCCGTGATGTATCCAGAATATATAACAACGATCACAACAACCTCCCAAAAGAATCAATTCCCGTTTCTCGTATTTCGTTTTACTGCGACAGTCAATATGAGGTTTCCTCCATCTTAGGAAAGTAGAGGCAGTTCGCATTAAGCTCATTTCAATACCCAAACCACAGCAATTCTCTTCATCGGAAACAATGTGCTCGATGGTTGTGCATATTAGAAATTCATGCTCTATTGTGCAGCTGGATCGGAAAATCGGTAACCGACTGTTAACCGGTAACCGACTAGCCGGTTATCCGCGATACAACCGCAAACACTGCCGGCAGATTGAACAGGTCTAGGTCTACAGGAAATTATACACTGAATTGGAGAATGAACTTGAGAATGATTTGCTACGATGCTACGGTTTGCTTTGGATCTGATCAGTGTAGTGTAATTTTCGATTATAGTGGAATATGCGAGTAATGTGTTTAGAACTAGCATTGTTAATTCGAATCTGAAACGGGTTAATATACCGAATTGATAGAAGGGGCAAGGTGGTACACCACTCAAATTAGAGGTGATTTGAAATTTGTAAGTAGAGCGTTCTCTACTCTTCTTACGTGAGTAAGCATTGCAGTGTCATATAATAATTAAAGAGGTAGTGGGGAAATAGTATATTAAAGAACGTGTTTTATAAGACATGTTTTTTTCGCACGCGTCAAAATTTAGAAAACGAGCTTTACCGAGTTTTCTAATTGACAAATGCGAAAGAAAGTCTTATAAAATGAGTTCTTTACACTATTTTTTATATTTTGCGCCTTCTACAATAACATTTACTTACTCAATTTGTGGTTATATTTGTAACCATTTGTACATTTTCATGTAAATAATCTTCCCTAAATAAAAAAAATAATAATAATTTGAACATTATATTATTAAAATGAATTGTCAATTAACTAAAAATAAATTAGGTAAAAATGGGTTAAAGAAACGTCATCTAGTACCAACCGTCTAAAACAAAAAATTGCGTATCGAAATGAAGGTCATTACGATACGCAATTGCGTATCGTAATGACTTCATTATGAACGCAAAATATAAAAAAGAATGAATGTCCATTTTCTAGCAAATTGAAATGATTGGTCCTACTAACAGATTGAAGGTGGGGCTTTCAAATGGTGTTTTTAAAGGAGCCAAAAACGGAAACATTTCTAAGGTACAGTCTTTATAAATTGCAATACAAGAGCTAAAATGGATGACGTTTCAAGCGAATCTGGAGAACCGGGTTCGATCCTGACTGACGCCAAATATTTCGAATTTTAAATGGCACAAAATTGAGCCCTGTGGTGTACTCTCCACTCCAGCAATGAGTGCCCGTGAGGTAACGCCTGGTAAACGCCCGCACGGTACAAATATGTCATCATCAATACCGAAATCTGTGTACAAAGCAGATTGGCACACCCAGCAATGGGTAATATGCCGTGATGATATATTTATTTTTTTGAAAAGTTGACTTTTAAAATCATATTTGTATTAATTATTCTTAACCAATTGTAATAGAATTTAAAATTCGGTAGAATTTTAAGTTACAAAATCGAGGCCCAGTACGAGATTTTTTTAAGTTAAGAGCGGTATATATCATTGAAAATTACATATGACTACAAATTTTAAAATTCGCATATTGAAAAAAAAACACATTTTGTGACATTATATTTTTATTATAACTTATGTTTAAATTATTGTAATCACAATACTTGTCATTGTTGTAATCAGTTTAGGATGTTAGGAAATACAAATGTAAGTGTTGGACTAATTATATTTTTTTTATCAACTTTGTTTTGATTATCGTAATCAGTACTGTCATTGTTTTAATAAACCTTTTCAATTTAACGACTATCTTTTTCTATCGCTGCAAGTATTAAGAAAATGGTGCGAACAACTGCCAGTTGGTCTGAAATAAATTCTTGGTGAAAATTTGCATCGTTATACATTTTAGCTCCAATAAAAGCTTTGGTAACTTGTTCCAAGATGTTTTTTAAAGTCGTCAAAGTTTTTTTTCACATTTTACGTCTATGTTTTTTAGAAACAAACGTCAAAGATCTCAATTGTTCTTACTATGCGCAGATCCCTATTGTGCATATCTTCTATCTCTTTAAATTGAAAAGGTCTATTAGTTATAAAAAATATAGCTTAAATACAATTTTTATTATAATAACGACAGATAAAGAGAATGATGACCTTCAAAATGATATTAAAATAAGTCTTAAAATAACACCAAATAAAAGCCAGTAAATTAACCTGACTAGGGCCCTATTCAGTAACTCGGTGGTTAATTTTTAACCACTGGTTAAAATTTTTACCCAATAGATATTGATTTGACAACTAAAAATCCCTTTTTTTGTTATATGTCAACATATTTGATTGGATAAAAGAATTAACCAGTGGTTAAAAAACAACGACCGAGTTACAGAATAGAGCCCAATATAAATAAGCCAAAGTTATTCATTTTACTTACCTGATTTTTATTTAACATCACACAAATATATATATATATATATATATATATATATATATATATATATATATATATATATATATATATATATATATATATATCACAATGTATAGTGAAAACGTATTTTTATTCTTTCAAAAATTATCGTACATATTACCATAAAAATGGTTACGTACGTCGATTCTATCTACATATATTTCAAGAAAATAAAAAATATGGAATTTTTATTTTTAAATTCTAAATAACATATAAAAAATCCAAAAAACGTTGGACGGGCCCATTGTTAAGAATAAGAAAAATTAAGTTGCTAAAATAGAACTTAGTTAATTAATTTTTTACAGTATCTTTCTGCTGATTAAAAATATAGAATTAAGCAGAGAGCATTTTCGAATTATGATTTATAACTTGTTGACTTAAATTTGAATCAATCAACAAATTTCCTTTGATCGTCGTATTATATTTCAAACATTGTATGTAGTCGTATCGTATATTTTATAATTTAAATATCTGGCCATATGCTGACAGAAATCAAAAACAAATCAAAATTTCATTTTCCGTTTCCCTTTTCATTCTTTTGTTTTGTAATAATTCATTTATTTTGTAAATTAAAGTTTCTTTTTCTGTTGTTTCTTTTTCATAAACGTACGGTTCAGTAGGGACAAACGGACAGAGATTTTTTATTTTCCGGGCACAAGATGAATTTGTCAGTAATTACTTTTTTGTGCGGGCCTCGTTAAAATTTTTCAAGCTTTGTACTGAATGTATTATTTAGATAGTAACTAACTGGAAAATTTATTTCGTCCGTATTTTAAATACAGTTGCGGAATTAATGGATTTTTTTGCAAAATAAATCAGTATAGCAACGGTGTTCTACATTCTACAAATATTTGTTCGTTTTTTGTTTTAACTGAAATCAAAAGGATATATGGGCAAGAAAATAAATGTGGCATCAGATTTTTTTACATCGTGTATGTTTATTGTGTATGTTTATTTTTATTTAATATTAATAGAATTCAAGAAAAACGGCAATAAAATTTCTGTGACGTCACCTGTGCGAATTAATATCTTTTTCGTTCTTGTTTCTTGAATGGGCTCATCCATTATTTTTGTTCTTAAATTTCTCTTCTAAATGGGGGCCCGTCCAAGTCTTCGGCTTTTTAGAAATTACATGTCGCATATGAATTTTGAATATAAATAAATAAAAACGAAATAAAAATTGCTATATATTTTGTATTTTTATACCTATAATAATGTAATTATAGTTTTTAGCGTAAAACGATCGCCATGTTGTGACGTCAGCGTCATTACAGTCGTCCAGTTACTTTGTGAAAATGTCACTGTACAGTGGACGATGCATATTTTGCTCATAAATTCACGATTGGCTACTCGATACTCTAACACGCACATTTTTAATATATACGAGTAATTTTTTATAAAGATCAAAAGAAAATTTACTTTTTAAATAAATAAAATTATAATTTATGTTTTAATTATTGTAATCTCAATACTTGTCATTGTTGTAATCATTTAGTAAATAGGCAAATGTAAATGTTGGATTACTTTTTATTATGAAATATGCTTTGATTATTGTAATCAATACTGTCATTGTGGTATTTAATTATAAATAGAAAATAATTTAAATACTATTTTAATTATAATAATGACACTTGGTGAGTATAATAACCTTCAATATTATTTTAAAGAAAGTCTTACAGTCACATTAATTAATGATTAATTAGATTATGAAAACGAGTAAAAATTATTAATTTTACTCACCTATATTACCATTATTAATGGTAACGTATGTCGGTTCTCTCTACTTATGACGGAGGGACACTAACGTCACAACTTTCGCGCCAATACTTTAATAATAATTTTAGGCGTTATTAAGCATAATTTCAAGAAAACAAAAAATACGGAATTTCTATTTTTAAATTCTTCATAACATATAAAGAATTCAAAAAAAGTTGGACGGGCCCATTGGCGGTGACTGAAGGAGTGAATGTAGTGAGAATTTAGAACAAAACAAATCTGTGATGTAGTTATAGATATGAAGAAACGCTAATAAAAACTCGATTATTTTAAAAACTAATAAATTTTTTTAAAATTTAAGTCGACATATAGTCTTAAGGTCTAGTTTCAATATAAATTACCCGTGTTCTATTTTGTTACTATGTTTGGACGACTCCATTACATCGCACAGGTGACGTCATATAATTATTAATGCCGATTTTCTCGAACGGGCCATAGGCGTAACTAGGGGGGGACCAGGGGGCCCGGCCCTCCCCAGGATAGCCATGGCCCCCCCTAGGAAAAATTACATACTAGTGTGATTATTTTATATTTTAATTATTGATATAATTTTGTGAATGGTGTGATGTAAATTGATCAATCGACAGGAATTTAAGTGAGTAGTACATAATTTAGTAATTAGTTGATTTGAAAAATTCTGATTAAGCAATAATTATTGCACAAATTATGCTTTTTTTAAACAATAAAATAAGCGTTTTGTACTTTACATCCTAACCACAAAATTCACTGTATTTCATCGCTAGCTAAAGTAACCAGCGATGTCTAGAAGTTAAAATTTCAAAATAATCCACATTATAGGTATACATAAATATTCCGGAGAGTTCGAAAAGTTTCTTACATGTTCTAAAGTTCCAGAGAGTTTTAGAATGTTTCAGAAAGTTCAGAATTTCGAGAGAGTTCTGAAATTTTCCATAAAATTTCTGAACGTTTTAGAATTTGATTTTCAAAACACATTTTTTAATGCATATATACAACAAAATGGGATTTCTATTTACTTTGCATTTCGAACTCAAAGGGCCTGGCCCCCCCTAGAATTTTTTTTAGTGACGCCTATGGAAAGGGCCCGTCCAAGTCTTCGACTTTTTAGAAATTACATGTCGCATATGAATTTTGAATATAAATAAATGAAAACGAAATAAAAATTTCTATATATTTTGTATTTTTATGCCTATAATAATGTAATTAAAGTTTTTAGCGTAAAATGATCGCCATGTTGTGACGTCAGTGTCATTTCAGTCGTCCAGTTACACTGTGAAAATGTCAAGTATACAGTGGACCATACATATTTTGCTCATAAATTTGCGATTGGCTTTACTCATACTGTAACATACACATATTTAATATATCCGAGTAATTTTTTATTAAGATCAAGAGCAAATTTACTAATTAAATAAACTTATATTATAATTTATGTTTTAATTATTGTAATCTCAATACTTGTCATTGTTGTAATCATTTAGTAAATAGGAATGTAAATGTTAGATTACTTTTTAATATGAACTATGCTTTGATTATTGTAATCAATATTGTCATTGTTGTATTTAATTATAAATAGAAAATAGTTTAAATACTATTTTCATTATAATAATGGCATTTGGTGAGTATGATAACCTTCAATAATATATTAAAGGATCTTAAAGTCACATTAATTTAAGCGAATAATTAACCTAATTAAGAAAACGAGCAAAAATTATTAATTTTACTTACCTGATTTTTAATTATGTATAATATGTACTTTGGAAGTTTTTCATAAATTATCATTTAACACTATTCCTATACCTATTCATGTAAGTAAATCAAACAAATATATATTTTAAAATGATACAATAACTATCTTGTTTATTTATTACCATTATCTCTAAAGATTTTTGATCACAATTTGTAATGGATACGTATTTTTATTCTTGCAACATTTATTATATATATTATATTACCATTATTAAAGGTAACGTATGTTGGTCCTCTCTACTTATGACGGAGTGACGCTAACGTCACAACTTTCGCGCCAAAACTTTAATAATTATTTTATGCGTTATTAACCATAGTTTCAAGAAAACGAAAAATACGGAATTTCTATTTTTAAATTCTTCGTAACATAAAAAATTCAAAAAAAGTTGGACGGGCCCATTCTTTTTGTATTTAACAAATTAAAAATTACGGGTGTTATTTTGAATTCTACCTTATATAGTAATACACTAATATGTTCTCTAAATTTGATTATCATTACTTAGCCTATTCTAATATTTAAACATTTAGATGCATTTTTTATAATATGTAAACAGAGAAGCAATTATTATTATCAATCCTCTGTGTGATTAGTTATTTTCTTTATTGTAATTAATAGTTATTTATGTATGAAGGTATTAAAGTTCGATTTTTTAGATTAGATTACATCTTTGATATAAATATACATTATCCCGAACAGTGATGCACGCGAGGCGAGACGAGACGAGAAATATAAAATATCGACCTCGTCTCGTTTTCGGATCTGCAATCTCGATCTTGCTCTCGTTCTCGCACATTTTTTTGGGTCTCGTCTCGTTCTCGCGCGAGAGTCTCGCTGTAAAAATAAGCGTACATTCTATCATCAGTAAAACTAACTATACCTTGTTCCATTTAAGCCATTCAGTATTACGGAGCATAGGGAATAGTTTTGACCTCTCTGATTGGCTGAAATTAGAGAAAAGACAAGTTTACCCAATGTAATTTCAGCTACTTCAGATTTGCGCTGTTGCCAGTCCCATCTACTGAATGGCTTAAATGGAACAGAGCATAAACATTAAAAAAAATTTTTTTTGTTACTAAAAATTTCTACACTTTACCATTAACTATATGCCTCTATTTAAGTAAGATTTACTCATAAAAAAGCGCTACACTGGGAACTCGCTGGCAACCAATCACTCCGCTTCACTCCGTGTTGGCTCCATCAACGCTTAATATAAGATCCTTTACTCTTTAGGGACGACAAGAAATTTATTAACCGTAGTTTTAACTGAGATGAATTAGGGGCTGAAATGTTGGAGAAAAACTAGTTCTATTAGATGCAAAACCGATTTAGTCTTTATTTTGCATTTCCTCGCTCTGCGACCGATATCATTCGACTCTAGATAGACTCAAAAAATATAGTCAATTCATATAATTTTCACATTCACCTGTTCTATGCACTAATTACCGTTGACTCCACTCCCTGTACAGTGCATTTTTCATTGAATTTATGAATCAAAGCTATAAAGTTACAAATACTTTTTATTGCGAGACTCTCGCGAGATTTCTCCCTTCTTGCAGTTATTACATCGATCTCGTCTCGAATTTTTAATTGCAATCTCGCTCTCGTTCTCGTCTCGCATAATGCAACGATACGAGACGAGATGCGAGAGTACTCTCGCCTCGTCGTGCATCACTAATCCCGAATAAAAATAAAATCATATAATCAAAAGTTATCAATTACACGTTTCTTCATTAATTTGTCTTTTCGCTCTGAACATAATTGGTATAATTCCTTGTATTCGTGGTCGTATCATATTAATTGTTCAATAATTTTAATAATATATCTAATTGGAAAAATTAGATTTTTACAAATATTTAATTTATTTTGAAACTTCATTTTGTATAGTACTCACTTTTGATTGCATCAATGTCCTTCGGAAATCTTCCAAATCCAAAGTAAAAGACCACATTTTTTGGGGTATAAGAAATAGCTTTCCACTTTCCCCGTCGAAGATGAAGGTTCACCCCCAAATAAGAATTTGGTAAATCAGATTAATGTGATACCTACTTAACGTGTCCTGTTGGACAAGACGAAACGGACAAGAAAACTGGATATTTTTCAATTTAACGATGAATCCTTCCACGTCTCCTGGGAGATTTATGATTCGCCGGTGGACAGAAAAAACATCTTAGGTTTCTGTTCCAATGCGAGATTCACAGAGGCCTACAAGACAAATAATGCACGCGACATCATAGACGGAGCAAGGAAATTTCACTCTTGGGACGAAGAAAGATGGAAGTTTTGATGAGATGCACTGCACTGCTTGACGCACCCCTTACAAGGAATATATATTTTGTATTTTGTTTATATGTAAACAAACATAAATCATACCAATGAATAGCTTACACATAATATTATACATACAATAACTAAAAAAATATTTACAACAAATTTAAATTGTTATGGAACTTTTAGTCACAATAATATGATATCGTATTCGAAAGTACACACCTATAAGTCTCGAGCCGTTATAGTCATAATTGCCAGGTATATATCAAACAATACAGTAAATGATTTCTAATAATTAGCGTTGTTTAATCCTGACATTGTCATCTGCATATCTTGCAAACTAACGAAGCTATCCACATATATATATATATATATATATATATATATATATATATATATATATATATATATATATATATATATATATATATATTTAACCAGTAATATAACTCGTCGAGAGTAACAATATTTCTTAATAACGTTTTCTCGAAATCGCATATTTTTTTAGCATTTTTACCACCCCGTAAATTGACTAGTCGTTCCAAATATATTTGTGATAATTGAATGCAGTAGCAATAGCTATGAAAAATTTTGTTTTAGTAATTGACAGTCCCGTCAGTTGTTGCAATTAAATTTTAACATTAGTAATAAACTTGTTTATAAGGTAAAATTCTGGCAAAATGCTTATGTTTATAATTAGCGGATACACAGACATTGTAATTACCTATGGTGAAGTTCTCAAGGTCAACGAAGTTACACGAAAATCATGCTCTTCGTAATATTCGTAAATTTATGTTGTACCACATACAATATCTTTGAGATTATCACAGTTTGATGTGTCACATATGACAATTTGGAATATTTTAAAAGAGCAATAGTTACTTCCATACCATGTGCAAAAATTTCATTATTTCCAGCATTTCAATTTTGCGAATGAGTTGTATTGTTCACTGATAAGGCTGGGTATATTAGAAAAAGTGTCTTTAATAATGCACAATACGCTTATCTGGTCACAAAAATCCTCATACTGTAAAAGGGAAACATAATTTTTAACAAAAAATATCATTAATTGTTTGGGCGGGAATAAATTGATGAGTCATTGGTCCTCATATAATCCCACCTCGTTTAAATGGACAAAAGTATATACTTACATTTTTTGAATAACGTATTTAAACAATTATGATTTGCCGAGTTGACATACGAAAATTCATCTCATAACCTCATAACTATTATGCTCTTCCCACGCTCTCACTCTATTCACACTAGCTCAGAAACCTGTGTTAATACACAATTTTATAATTTTGTTATCCAAATTTTAAATTTCTTTATTTTACAAATTGCACTATTATGAATTTATTAATAATAAATATGTTTTCTGTTGATCGTTTATTAATTACTGTGTTTACAAATATGCAACCACCACCCGACAATTTTTGTGCTGTGTACATCGAACTTTGATTCAGACAGCTGAGGGCAGCAGAGATCTTGCCAGTGGCAGGTAACGAAATTTTAAACAAATGTTTAAAGAATTTTAACTCAAAAACTAGAAGATTTAGAAAAAAAAAATTATTAAGAAAAATTGTTGCTCCCAACGAGTTACATTACTGGTTAAATTTAATGCACTTATTTCATTTATATATGTATATATATATATATATATATATATATATATATATATATATATATATATATATATATATATATATATAAAATGTTGATTTGGCGATATCTCTTTACCTATTAATATTAGAAAAAAAGTGTAATAATAAAGAAAATAATCGGGGTGTTCCATATTGAGCATTGATATACAGGTAAATATTGTTAGTGAATCAGTTGAAATTTTCAACTCATACCCTGAAAAAGAGTTAATGAAATTTATTATCTCTTTTTTAATTTAATTAGGTAATCATTAACAATCCGATAAGCTCCTTACAGAACGTAATTTAATGAAGAAACCTTTACCAATTTTAATTCGGGATTTCTTTTTATCTGCATCTTTTTCATCGGTAGGGATTGGTTAAATTACTTTGACGCCAAAAACTTATCTCTTCCCATCTCGTGACAAATACAACGTTATTTATAGAAAGGCGAAATCTGTGGTCGCGGATTACACATTTCAAACAGAACTTCTTCTGGTCTGCTTGCCGCTATTCTTATCACATATATCTTCAATTTAGTCCACTTCGTCTTTTACTTTGAACCTCCCTCGCACGTTTGCGATCGAGGAAATGTCTTGCTTTTCAGGTTTCAGGACCGTATTAGAAATTAACTGCACCGGAAGAAATCAAGATGATATTTCCTTTACTTTTATATCTTCTGTATGTACGTACCGGCAACAAAGTGACCCGTATGTCCGTATGTAATTGAGTATAAAAATGACATTTTTAATAGAAATTTGATCAAGTGGAAGAGTCAATTTTAGTTGTACGAAATATGTGGTTAAGATCAATAAATAATGATTGTTAATAATCGTATTGGACTCTTTGTTACTTTTGGAAAGTTATACGAGGTTTGAACAAAAAGGTAAGGAAGGTATTATTGTCTTTGTCTTTGGTGAAAAAAACCTGGATTTTTGTCCATAGAATACCATTTTACTATTTTACGATGATATCTGTATGTGTCCGTACACGTGCGTGTGTGTGTACGTGTGTGTGCGTATGTGTGAGCGTGTGTATAAGACTACCCATATGAATTCGATAACTCCAATAACTACAATTCCAAAAATTACTATTTGCTATTAAAATATTTGGTTGTTTATATGGAACTATTTGCAGAATTGAATTTTGCAAACATTTATGTGACGTCGACGTCACTAATAGACTTTTTCAATTTAACAGCTATCTCTTTCTATCGCTGCAAATAGAAAGTAAAATGGCGCCAACAACTGCCAACTGGACTATCAAACGAAATGTCAGAAATATTGCAGTCACTAAAATACCAGTATACTCGTTAAAAATTTATGTCGTTATACATTTTAGCTTCTATAAAAGATTTTGTAACTTCTTTCCAGAAATTTTTACCTTCCGTCATCTTTAGGTAAGGAAGGTATAGTCCTTGGTCAAAACATTCGATGATGGGTTCTGAATTAATAAGCACGATTTAGGGTCCCTAGAATACGATTTTACTATTTTTGCGATGATGTCTGTATGTATGTATGGATGGATGTATGTATGTATGTGTGTGTGAAATTTTTTTCGGATCGCATAACTCCAATACCACCTTTCCAAAAATTATAATTTTTTCGTATTCCTTTCTTTGCATCCTTATGAAGAGCTGATTAGATTTTGGTTATAATTGCTCGACCGGAAGTATCCAGATTTGAAGATTTTAACAGTTTTTCTCGAAAAAACGCTGTTAAATTTCATTTTTTCACATTTAATGTAATTATAAATATTAAAGAATATTTTGTTCTCTGAATGATTTGATTACATTTTATTCTCCATATTCAATGCATATAAAGTTAAAAATTATAAAGAAATTAAATTTATTAAAGCAGCCAGCTGTGGAAACATCTACTATATTAAGAAAATTCTGATTGACAAATAATGTTAGTGTCAAGTGCAATGTACAGTATGTTTGTGTTATAATTTTACTGGAAATATATAGAATCTTTTACAAGAAACTTTTTGTATGGAACTTGTATAAAATACATAGAACTTACTGAAAGTAATGTACTGAAAATATGGAATCTTTTGCAAAAAAAATTCTTTTTGGAATTTGTACAAAATACATTAAACTGACGGAAGATAATGTGCTGGCCACAAAGTTGTCAAAGACTTTTCTCACATTTTACGTCTAAATTTTGAAAAAACAAACGCCATAGATCTCAGCAATCTCATTGCGCATATTTTCTATATCTCTAAATTGAAAAGGTCTATTCAATTAAAGGTGTTTCAAATTTACTTTACTTTTACTTTGAGACAGTTTTAACTTGTTTTGTTTTGTTTGACACTTCGCAGTGAGAGAGATGGTCTGTGATGTATTGTTGTATTTAGTTACTTATTTAAGTCTAGGGATATGTGTTCAAAATGCTCATGCGCATTCAGTGATAATGGCGACTAGCATGAAAGTTTTCGAACAAGCCCGAAAACTAATCGCAAATCAGTCACACAATCACACGGGAAAAGTTGCTCGAAATGCAAATCGACAACTAGTTGCCGATATCGTTGGTCGTGTGCTAACGCCTTAGTGTCGTCAACGTCACTATTTTAGTTTTAGTTACATGAAAACGCATGATATCTTTCATTTTCGCATTCTATTTATATTTATATGGGGTCTCGTGGCCGCGTGCCTGAGTGTCTGGTCGCGAATCTGGGGAACCGGGTTCGATCCCGATCGACGTCAAATATTTTGAATTTTAAAGGGCACAAATTGACCCTTGTGGTGCATTCTCCACGCCAGCAATGAGTGCCCGTGAGGTGACGCCTGGTAAACGCCCGCACGGTACAAATATGTCATCATCATTACCGAAATCTGTCTACAAAGCAGATTGGCACACCCAGCAATGGGTAATATGCCGTAATGATATATTTATTTATTTACTTTATACAAAGTAATTTATATTGTGAACATAAATTTCTACATACGGTTATTACTACAATTGAAAAATGTAGGTATTATTTTACTTTTATAACTCAATGCTCTTGTTTCTAGTGTAGTAAACATTGTGAGGCACTTTTGTGCTTAAGATGATAGGATTGTATATATGTATATTGAGAAAACAGTATGTTGTTGATGCTTGCATATTTCACGTGCTGTAGAATCTCCGTAGGCAAATTGAAACTTTGTAACCGGAATCTGATGTTTGCTTTCGACGTTTGCCCGGATATCACGTGATACAAAGGACAAACAAACACCGACACCCGGCTGTCTGTTTCTGTCACACCCCGTATCATCTTCTTTTGTTTGGTCTTCACTTGTTTACACGATCTGTGCTAGTTCACACCCAATGTAACACTTATGTACATTGATTCGTCCCAAAGGATTTTGTACCGAAGGTGAATTTGCAATTATAGGACGCGTGGTTGAGTGTATTAATGGATTGGTTGTTGTTTTAATAACACAGAATTCGAATTAACTTTTTTAATCGTTTAAAATTAATTCATGTGACATGTGACGTACGTTCCATTTTAGAATGCCCGCAAAATAAAACCGAGTAAATTATTAATTGAATAAAAATATATTAATTTTTTTACCTATTACGTATTCTGTCATCTGCCGTGCTTTTCAAAATGAATGAGGGTGAAAGCTTTTTTTCTCTCTCTTTAATCTATATGTGTTAAATAAAAAACACCAATGACTCGCTCTCGATAATTTTCTCACATGAAATTCATTTTATTTTTTGTAAACAACTGACAATAATTATAATAGGATTGTTGCAAGAATTTTTATATGACTTCTAAGTACTAAATTTTAAAAGATATTGATCTTTAAAGAGCCTCAAATTTGATATTTTACATTAATTAAATTATTTAAATTTTGTAATATTTTTAAAAAGTCACGGGATCTGAAACAGAATGTGACGTCAGAGCATATACAGTTTAATATGTGACAAACTATCGCCTACTTTTATTTATATAAATAACGTAAATTGTTTTCCTATTGGCTATGAATGTTGTACTGTATGTTCTCCGACGTCACAGGAGTGAGGGATTGTTTTTCATGACTATTTCTGGCGCCAATCTTTTTGTTTAATTATTTACGTAAATAACAATAAAGTATTATTATTTTTAATATTACTACGAAAAATATTGCAGAAACTTTCATTTAAAAAATGTGAAACTGGCTCTTTAACATTAATCAAACCGGGTTCGATCCCGATCGACGATAAAAGAAATATTTTGAATTTTATATGGCACAAAAGTTACCCATGTGGTGCACTCTCCACGCTAGTAATAAGTGCCCGTGAGGTGTCGCCTGGTAAACGCCCGCCGGGTACAAAATGTCATCATTATTACCGAAATCTGTGTACAGAGCAGATTGGCACACCCAGCAATAGGTAATATACCGTGATGATATATTTATTTTATTTTAATATTAATATAAATAATAATTAACTATTAGAAGTAGTGAGGAAAATAAAATGCTTATTGAATAAAATTTAAATATTTAACATAGTATATTTATTTTATTTACTACTCATTTCATCAAAGGAATAATTAACTAATTCCTTTAATAAACTATTTCTATGGAATACGTGTTTTATTTAAAATCGGTCCGCAAACGTTTGCAGACTATTGCTAGTAGCAAGGGTCTGCAAATAAGTTTGGTCTGTAAATGTCAACTCACTGTCAATAAATAAAATCTGAAAACTAGGAGTCCTATTCTGTTGTCAATGTTAAAAGGTGCTACTGGGTGACTTTAATCGTTTCAACGCTAACAAGATGGCGGACAAAAAGGATGACTGCGCCGATATTCAAGATGTTAGAGATGTTTTAGATTTAAATGGAAGAAGAATTAGTGTTGAACGTGAATGAATAAATCATTTTCAACAGTTTGATGAAGAATTTAGACGAAGATACAGATTGAGGAAAGAAACTGTCAATTTTGTAAATGATTTGGTTAGGGAAGACTTAGAATCCATTTCACAGCAATATATAAATATTACTCCAGAACTACAAGTGTTAATATCACTTAGATTTTTTGCGAAAGGGTGCTAGCAAGTTGAACTAGGTACGTAGAATGCATAATTTTATACACATGTCAATGCGATTTTGTTTTAAGACGGGCCTAAAGCCCACTTGCTAAGTTTAATAATAAGAATAATTTACTTCTTCTCACAAGCGAGTACAGCCTCGCTCGGAGCAGCATAATTGCTAACTGACGCATCTCGCAACCGTAAGAGAGCTCCTAATTGATTTTGCTGACTTTACTAAATTTTGCCTTCTTACATCTCGCCTAAATTCAAATGCGTCTCTAGTCTCAGTGCAAATGTATCACGCGGAATTTCACAAGATGACATCACAATGGACAATATCACAGTATCACTACAGACTAAAACTATACAGCTGTCAGTATATTTGCAGGTTAGTAACACAAAAAAAAACATAAACGTTACGCATGCGCAATATTGAAACTGAATTTTAAGTGTTTACATGAGTAGTTTCCCAACTATTCTTCAAGTCAAACCCATGAATTTTAGTTTTGATGTTGATGTGAGATAATTAAAAACCATTTTGACACTGTATACATAGCGTGTGCAAAACTAAAATCGTTTTGGAAACGGTTTTAAAACCAGCATGTAAACTCGGTATACATATAATATACAAGTAAAATTTGTCAATAATATTCCTTTCATAAGCTCAACAAGGGCAGAAACCAAATTGTTTTATTTTTAGTTACAAAATTATTCATGTGTTTATTTTACTCATAGAAATTTATGCTTCTACAATTCTATAAAGCCTGTTACGAATTGAAATAGATAGTCATGAAATATGAAATACACAATGAAATAAACTGAAACTGAAACAATGCTAGTTATTTATTTGCAAACAGCGTCATATTTATTAAATAGTTTGTTACGATTGGAATAAAACTCGAATGAAGTAAAATATCTTTACGACTATTATGGTTAAATGAATTTGCATGAAATTATCATTAAGAACTAGCATCTCGTGAAGTACATAAGTTTTTGCACTCGAGTAACCGTCAGGATTCACTGGTAGAGTTATTGTCATGCAAGACAAACGCGGGACACTAACTAACTTATTCCTTTGCTCGGCTCCTGTTCATTTATTAAGAAATCACAACGGTGTCGTCATTTGCATTTATGTTAGATGCAGGAATAAGGACTCCGTAGTGTTTTATAATTAAACAAAACTAATCAAACTGGAGTGAAGTACGCTTCGTTCTTTACTGTAAATTATAAAATATAATAAAAATGTTTAGAGTGCCCGTCAAATGACAATCTACTATATAAAGCGACAGGGGGAAAACGGAATTTGGTTGAGTTTTACACAAAAGAGAAAAAACTAAATTTGGTCTAATAAAGTATATCTCATAAGTCTCGGCACAAAGTTTTACATTTTTACCTCCCGTCATACCGTAGGTAAGGGAGGTAATGTAATCGTGCCAAAAATTCGATGGTGTTTTCAGTAAATAAGCACGAATTAGGGTCCCCACAATACGTTTTTACTATTTTTACGAGGATGTCTATAACACATAATACTTATGTGTGTGTGTGTGTGTGTGTGTGTGTGTGTGTGTGTGTGTGTGTGTGTGTCGATTTTTTCGTCCATGATAACTCTTATAACAAACTTCCAAATATTTCTATTTTCCGTATGTAAGCTTTCTGCATTCATATAAAGAGTTTATTAGATTTTGGGTAAAATTGGATAACCGGAAGTGACTCTTTACTTGAAGCCCATAACAGTTTTTAATGAAAACTATATTAAAATATAATCCAAAACTTTTCAATTTTAGTACATAAAAGTTTTATATCAAGGGGAACAACATATTAGATTTTGGCTAAAATTAATAAACCAGAAGTGACACTTTACTTGAAGCTCTGAACAGATTTTCGTGAAAAATATATTATGATATACTCCAAAACTTGTCAAATTTAGTATTTAACACTTCCATATGAAGAAGAACAACATATTAAATCTTAACTAAAATTCATAAGCCGAAAATGATACTTTACTTGAAGCTCTCAACAGATTTTCGTGAAAAATATAATAGGATATATTCAAAAACTTGTCAAATTTAGTATTTAAGACTTTTATATAAAGGGAAGAAACATATTAGATTTTGGCTAAAATTTATAAATCTGAAGTGATACTTTATTTGAAGCAATGAACAGATTTTCGTGAAAAATAAATTGATACAATCCAAAACTTTTCAAATTTGGTATTTAAGACTTTTCTATTAAAAAGAACGACATACTAGATATTTTCTAAAATTGATAAACTACTTTACAGGAAGCTAAAAACAGATTTTTTTGAAAAAATATATTAAAACATGATTCAAAACTTCTCAAATTTGGTATTTAAAACTCGTGTATAATTTGAAACTACATTAGATTTTGATTATACCTATATGATAAACCGGAAGTGGTACTTAATTTGGAGCTCTTACCAGATTTTCTTACTTAATGCTCATTGCTATTTCAAACATGGAATTGATAGTTTAGGAGTTATTTTAAAAAGAAAAAAATAACCGAAATCAGTTTTTCGTCATTATCTAGTCACCTATGCATATTTTCGTAAAACAAATACATCACTAAAATGGCCTCCTAATATGGCAACTTTTGTCCCATTACAACCAAGTCGTAGTACTTACAGTTTCCAAGATACCAATGGTGGCCCTGATAAAAAACAACCTGTATATATATATATATATATATATATATATATATATATATATATATATATATATATATATATATATATATATATATATATATATATATATCGCAGGTATACAGAATTAGCGAAAACGGAATTTTGTTCAATATGAAAAAGGAGCAGAGTCTTCTTGCATCTGTTACCGAAAAAAATATTGCTGCTGATAACAAAATAATCGAAGAAAACAATAAAGCCACTTATACGGTAATAGCGCATGAACTGTAGATTGGATCTTCAGCTATTAATAAAATCATTACAATCATGTGCATTTAAAAAAGTTGTCAGTCGTTTTATGCCTCATAAGCTTTTTCATTTCTAAAAGAATTTTCCTAGAAACTTTAACACTATTAAATTGTGGCATGCACAATTTTTTACTTTCACACCAAGCGAGTTTTTTATGGATTCATAAATATTGGAAAACATCAGCAATAAAATTTATTTAGTATTCTTTATAAGTATGGAACTGGTAAAAGTAATTAAGTTGAGTGGACAAAAGACAGTTACAATTAAATGGTGCATTGAAAAATCTCTAAAGTACTCAGTAGAGTTCTAGAGATAGGAATTATGTTATATCACGGTAATGCATCTTCCCACCGGGCAGTTAATCCCTTTAGATTTTGGCGAAAGAAAGTATAAATGTAATAAAACACTCGCCATACTCACCTGATTTGGCAATAACATACTATTGATAATTTTTAACCTTAAAAAATTACAGTCATGCAATATATTGATGCAATATGACAACTTGAAAGTGGAACAAATAATGTACAACTTTTTTTTTCTAAATCAAAATTAGGTAGAACCGAAATACGTTATTTATACTTTTAGCTGTTGCTCCTTCTGTTTTAAACGATATACTTAGTCTGAAATTCCGCTATCCATATACCGACGCAAACAAAATTTTCCGGATCGTTGAGTTATCTCATTTTTAATCGCGTGGTAAACTGCGTCTAACCAAAACTTTCGGAATTTAAATATGAAAATTAAAACATATTCCTGTGAGACGGAAGGGGCCTGGCAATTTTTCCAGCGTTTCAAAGCAATTTATAATCTTGTTCTTGTAAAGCAGCAAACAAGAAAGTTTTTGTAAAAAGTAAAAAGTGAGGTATCCCCGAGGACTAAGGAACTTGCATGCTTATGAATACCTCCCTTCATATGCCACTTACATTATTACCTATTTTCCTCTTTTCGCCTCCGAGCTAAACGGAGATATTCTCGATAACAAAACTTATGTTTATACCTTTATCATTATATAAAGAAACAATGTATTCTTACAACCTATGGAGAAGCATACAAGCAGACATACTCGTATCTCTATGTTTTACTTTGTTTTGAAAATATAGTAAAACTTTATGTTTTGCTTTCATAGCATACCTCAAGAAAAATGATTATATTTTTCCGTACTCGGCTTAGATTAGCTTGAACAATTTTTTTTTTATCTTCCGTCACCTTTATGATTTGCATAAGAATTTATTTAAGCAAAGTATTGTCTTTGGTCAAAAAATTCGAAGATGAGTTTTTTTTGAATAAGCACATTTTAGGGTCCCTAGAATACGATTTTACTATTTTATGATGATGTCTGTATGTATGTACAGATGGATGTATGTATATATCGCATAACTCCAATACCACCTTTCCAAAAATTATAATTTTTGCGTATTCCTTTTCTTTAGATCCATATGAAGAGCTGATTAGATTTTAGTTATATGTAATTGGTCGACCGGAAGTACCCTGATTTCAAGAATTTAATAGTTTTCTTGAAAAAATGCTGTTAAATATCACGTTTTCACAATTAATGTTATTATAAATATTTAAGAATATTTAAATATATCGCGGTATTTAAATTTTAATCTTCATTTTATTATCAAAAAATCTGATGTGGCCAGCACATAACCTCTCGCCAAATATTTTACCTGGTTGTACGCATAAAACGAAAAATATTTTTAAATACAAATACATATATTCATGTCTCACTACAAAATAATTATTTTAATATAAAATATGTACAATACATACATTTTCTTTATATTCAATATCCTGAAATTTTTCTACTTTCCTTTTCTTTTTCTTTATTCGTCATTTTTTCGCAAATTCCTGTTATATTCTTTTTTAGGCTCGGGCCACACTATGCGTTTTGGCGGGACCGGTTTAACGGGACCGGTTGACCGGGAAGACAACAACTTATTGTTTTAAATGAATGCGTTTACATTCATGCGGTTGCGGTCCGGTTGCCGGATACTATCGCAGCATGTTGCGGTTTGACCGGACGATCAATTTGCCGCATGACAACTACAACATATTGGAAATAATGCGACCGTACACAAGGGTCTGGTTTTGTTTTTTAATAGACAACGTGTACAATTTAGGTTCTGTACTGATCAGACATTACTCAGACTGTGTCCAAATCGGGTTGTCAAAGCTGCCGTCCTGTTTAGCGGGATATATGTGAACGCTGTATGATCCATCCCGTTTAACCGGATGCGGTTCTACCGGTCCCGCTAAAACGCATAGTGTGGCCCGGGCCTTAGGTATATTCTTTTGCGTTGTTGACTTTTTATTTATTTTTATAATTCTCATAGTGATGTACAAATATTTTTGACTGTGGCATACAAATATTTTTGACAGTGACATTTATGTGTGAATTACAAACATTTGAATTTCTTGCCATGAAGTACTTTGATCTGAGAATTTTTACATCAAATTATTTTATATGCATTTCTTTATCTCTATATCTATAGAAGATATAATAATGAATTTATATTTATCGAATAAAGAATTTAACGTTTTTTAATATAAGTATTTACATAAATTTTTGATAAATAATATTTAGATGATTTTTTTCTTGTAAATACTAGTTCCGGTTGTCCAATTGTTACCAAAACTTAATCAGATTGAGGAATCCGTAGTTAAAAATGTTTTAAGTCTTATAGTATTTGAGAAATCGTGGATCCAACATCTACACATCCACACACACATACGGACATCATCGTAAAAATGTTATAATCGGATTCTAGGGACCTTAAAACGTGCTTATTCACTAAAATCTGGATAAGTGATTTTTAGCATGAATTCAATACCTCTCTTAGCGAGAGGTAAAAAGGTAGTTATTTGGATTAGATTAGACTATATTTTAAGAAATAAACTGCCAAAATTAGAGTAAAATTCGATAATCCAAAAATAAGGATTAGCTTAATCTTTTTTGTGACTCAGGCGGTATATGGCGGGAGGTATTGTGTTGACCACCCCAAATTTTTTTTGTATAATTTCTAAAATCTTGTACGGGTAAGGGTAGTGTACAACACGTTTGGAATGACATATTTCATTACTTGTTGAAAAATATAGATACTGTTCTAGTTTTATGTCGATCGAATACGTAGGCGGACTGTCCGAACAATTATTTAACAAACTTAGCCAGAAAATTTTTTGGTTCAAAAATTATCCAATTGAATTAGTTATCACTTATGTCACTAAGTTGCTAAGCAACAAACACTTTTTGACATAATTAAAGATTAATTGTTTTAATTTTAATATGTCATTTTCACGGTATTGCAGTGAAAATAATGGTTCAATTAATAAAATTATTACTATTAAACGTTTGTATAATAAAACTGGACGAGTCTTGTCTTCTCGTGTCAATGTCAATCTTATTATCGTTTCACACTTGACGCTGAACTTATAGCTACTACTGACATCTATTGGGTGATTTTATAAATATAAAAATTCTGTTAAATACAAATTCTTCGTAAATTTAATTAAAATTGCAAAAAAAAATTCTCACCGAATACCCCTCGATCATTGATAAATACTTATAATTTTATCACAACTTCCTCAAGCACGTTGCTTTTAGGTAACATCCCTCCGCCTTCGGCGTCGGGCGGTTACCAAGCAACGCGCTTTCAGTAACTGTCATAAAATTATTTCGTAATTATCAATGACTATGTTTACACGTATAACAAAAAAGTACTTTGACTTGACTTTGACTTTCAAAAGGCGACTTTTGCCGTTGTGTAAACACTCTCACCTATTACTTTTCTTCCTAAAGTCAAGTCCAAAATAAAATAGACTTGACTCATATAAGTGACTTTTAAAAATTCGTGTGAACCACTAACAGTGACATCTAGTTTTCATCCACAAATTCCGAGATATTTATTTACACAATTTTGTGTTTTATATCTGAATTTAAAATATTCTCGAATTTTAAAATATTTTATGCAATTATTTTTTAATCTACTTCGCATTCAATATTGTTGCTACAAGTTATATTATTTAAAAATATCGCGCTTAAATTTAGTAACTGTAGTTTACTATCCATTTTTTCTATAAATAACTTATTCTTTTTATGATTATATGATAATAGTGAAACAGGTAACTTACATCACACGTATTGTAACCAAACTTTACTTTGCTGTTAAAGTCAAAGTTGAGTGAAGGACAAGTAACAAACGTAAAGTGAAGTATATTTGACCTTATGTGTAAACGCACCATTAAATTGACTTTTCATAAGTCGCCTTTTCAAAGTCAAGTCAAAGTAAATTTTTTCATACGTGTAAACGTAGTCAATGTCCTCGGGATATTATAGCTGACAATACCTAACAAAAAATAGTAAAACACGAAATAGCAAGTGACGGACTACATGTAAATCAACCCCCAAAAGTCAAACCCCAAATGCATAAGCAGTATTTGTTAAATCAGGTGATAATCCTTGCGGAAAAGTCTCTATCCTAATGCGGTATGTAAAACAGTAGCCCAGTGAGAAAATCTCCATAGACCACTGGATAAAACAATGGCTTCCATCCTATGCTGAACCTGAACAATACATAACGATATTTCAGTGATGGACAAAAGTTAGGTGTCTACCTCTCTGCTCTGCATTGCAAATGAGGCTGATGTAGGGTTCGGGTTCGAATCCTCTCCAATTCACGTTTCAATTTCAAACGTAGCCGTGAATATGTAAGCAGCAAGCGGGAAGCGAAGCGAGGCGCTGACAGCGAAAGCTCTTCCAGGCGACTTCGATCGCGATCTTGTTTACCAGAGACGGGCTAATAAAATTTACTCTAATTGGGTTCCTTTTCTCCGCGTATAGATGTGTTAATTTTACGTGCTCTTTATACGGAGGCACACAATTTAGTTTAATGCAACGCCAGAAAGACGTGCTTTATATATATTTAAATGGAATAGAGTTGCTTTAATGTAAAAGCGAATTTATTTTTAACAATGTAAAATGGTAATGAATGGATAAACATATTGGTTCACAATATAATATCTTAGGGGCAATCTTAGAATCAGCAGTTCAAATTTTAATTCTCAGATGTATAAACAATATTAAATATCGGAAAAATTGGATTATTGACAGCAATGATATACCTATTTGTTATTTGACAGGATCATTTCAATGGGCCCGTCCAACTTTTTTGGTGGTCTTTGGTCAAAAAATTCGGTGGTGAGTTTTTAATGAATAAGCACGTTTTAAGGTCCCTAGAATACGATTTGTGTGTGTGTGTGTGTGTGTGTGTGTGTGTGTGTGTATGTGTGTCTGTGTGTGTGTGTAACATAATTTTCGTCTACGATAACTCTAATACTACAATTCCAAAAATTATAATTCTTTCGTATTCCTCTTCGTTGCATCCATATGAAGAACTGATTAGATTTTGCTTATAATTGTTCAACCGGAAGTACCCTCATTTGAAGATTTTAACAGTTTTTCTTGAAAAATGATGTTAAATATAATTTTTTCACATTCAATGTTATTATAAATATAAAAGAACATTGTATTCTCTATACGATTGCATTTTATACTTCATATTAAATAGATATAGAGATATAAAATTATAAAGAAATTAAATTTCATAAATTAGCTAGCTATGCTAGAAACAGCTACTATATTAAGAAAATTCTGATTGAAAGATGTCAGTGTCAACTGACATCTTCGTAGTATATTTGTGTTATAATTTTACTCGAACCCTTGAAATATAAGATATTTTTGATCGAAACTTACTGTATCGAATTTGTGTAAAATACATACAACTGTCGAAAGGTAATGTACATACAAGAAATTTAGAATCTTTTACAAGGAACTTTCTGTATGGATTTTATAGAAAATACATAGGCATATACGAAAATTCTACCGGTAGATACCGCATCTATAGACTGTGTTCGAAAACACGAGTGGTAAAAAGTTACCGTGTTCGAAAATTGTACAATATCTACCAGATCCATCTACCGGATTCATGAAGAATCTAATCTCAAAAAAAGGTAGTGATGCAAAGCGAAGCGGGCGCGTTAAGAGTTTGTTAACTATATCAAATTTCTAACCTGTTTCAAATTTTTTATAGGTTATGGATCTACCCTGTTTACCACTTGCGTTCTTAAAAATCGATTCCGGTAGCTATAACTTGATAAACAGCTGTTTACTGGTAACAGTTCACCGGTAGAATTTTTGTAAGTGACGGAAGGTAATGTGCTGACCACATCAGATTTTTTGAATTTTTATATGTTACGAAGAATTTAAAAATAGAAATTCCGTATATTTTGTTTTCTTGAAATTACGCTTAATAACGCCTAAAATAATGATTAAAGTTTTGGCGCAAAAGTTCTAACGTTAGCATCACTCCGTCATAAGTAGAGAGAACCGACATACGTTACCATTAATATGACAATATACAATAAATGTTGCATAAATAAAAATACGTGTCCATTACAAACTGAGATCAAAAATCTTTAGAGCTAATAGTAATAAAGTAAGCCAGATAGTTATTATATCATTTAAAAATATATATTTGTTTAATTTACTTACATGAATAGGTATAGGGATAAATGTTAATTTATGTAAAACTTCGATAGTACCTATTATACATAAAATCAAGTAAGTAAAATTAATAATTTTTGCTCGTTTTCATAATCAAGTTAATTATTCGCTTTAATTAATGTGACTTAAAGACTATCTTTAATATAATATTGAATTTTTCATACTCACCTAGTGCCATTATTATAATTAAAATAGTATATAAACTATTTTCTGTTTATAATGAAATGCAAAGACAGTATTGATTACAATAATCGAAGCATAGTTCATAATAAAAAGTAATCCAACATTTATATTACTATTTACTAAATGATTTGATCTTAATAAAAAAAAAAAATACTTGGATATATTAAATATGTGTTTGTTATGTTATGAACAAAATATGCATGGTCCACTTTATTTTCACAGGGAAACTGGACTACTGCAATGACGCTGACGTCACAAAATGGCGACCATTTTACGCTAAAAACTTTAATTACGTTATTATAGGTATAAAAATACAAAATATATAGCATTTTTATTTCGTTTTCATGTATTTATATTGAAAATTCATATGCGACATGTAATTTTTAAAAAGTCAAAGACTTGGACGGCTCCGTTCCGTTTTACTTATTTAACGGGCTGTTCAAAATGTAAGATTGTCCCTTATACATTTAAACATTTGTAATGTGTAAGTAAAACTTTTTTACTGTGAGTAGATACTTAAAATATCAACAAAACTCCAATTTACATTTGGCTTTGTTACTCTTTTTGTATATTCTGTCAGTTTATAGAGAACAAGTGAACTGTCTTTACTGTCATTCACAGCAGGCAATATCTTAAAAATATCCTAGTACACTATTATTCACGAAAGATGACTGTTCAAGGTCATTTGTTTGAAGAAAGAATACACTTCACTTTATAGCAGTTGTTTAGCAACATTTTGTATTAGAAAGAGAAAGATTATTTGACCTATGTCTATTTAATTTATGTGGTGCGACAGATAAACGTAAATAGTGGCAATATTTTCTAACACACTATAAATAATAATGACATATGTCGTAGAATTACAGACACCTAATTATCTACTACACTGCCCTCTGTGCTAATATTTACCCAGTGGCGTTGACGTTTAAATCAAATTATTATTCCTTGATTTATAAGTTAAGTCTATGTTTTTGTATTTTGCAAAAACATAAGTGAAGAACATAAATCTTTCAGAAAGGCATTATTTAGAAAGAAACATAATTACTGTTAGTTTTTCTCTTAAAATGTGTCCATAAATATTTTATGTTGCACGCCTATGCATACGAAATGCAGTGAAGTTATCTACAAGTAATATTATATCAGACGGCTCACAAATGACCTGGAATAGTCATCTTTCGTGAATAATAGTTTATAAGGGTTAGAAACAGATAATAAAAAAATCTGATGTGGCCAGCACATTACCTTCCGTCAGTTCTATGTATTTTGTATAAATGTCATACAGAAAGTTCCTTACAAAAGATTATATTTCTTGGACATTACCTTAAGGCAGTTGTATGTATTTTATACAAATTTCATACAGAAAGCTAAAGATCCTATATATCCAGTAAAATTATAACACATATATACTGTCAACTGCACTTGACACTGACACCTTTCAATCAAAATTTTCTTAATACATCAGCTGTTTCCAGAGTTATAGCATAGCTAGCTAATATACGATATTTAATTTCTTTATAATTTTTTAACTTTATATCCATTTAATATGAAATATAAAATGCATTCAAATCGCGTAGAGAATAAAATATTCTTTAATACTTATAATAACATCAAATGTGAAAAAATGATATTTAACATCGTTTTTTCAAGAAAAACTGTTAAAATCTTCAAATGAGGGTACTTCTGGTTGACCAATTCTAACCAAAATCTAATCAGCTCTTCACATGGATGTAACGAAGAGGAATACGAAAGAATTATAATTTTTTGAATTGTAGTATGGAAGTTATCGTAGACGAAAATTTTGTTACACACACACAGACACACATACACACACACACACACACATACAGACATCATCGTAAAAATTGTAAAATCGTGTTCTAGGGACCCTAAAACGTGCTTATTCATCAAAAACTCACCACCGAATTTTTTGACCAAAGACAATACCTTCCTTACCTAAAGGTGACGGCAGGTAAAAATGCTCAGTAATAGTTATGTAAATATACCAGAATAATATTATTATTTTTTATAATTTTGATAATCACACTCCGACCGGTCGGTAAAAGTATTTCTGGTTGAGATGGGGTTGACCGCATCTTCAGTGAAATCAAATTATTTCGCTATAAGTTGAAACAGGCTGCACGACTGCAGATACTGGGTTATTGGAACTTCAAACATATTTTACTTAGCGTGTACACGCTAATGCATTTTGTTGAATATTTAAATAAAAATTATGGTTCTTAGTGGTTTCTGTTAATGAAGAGTGATTAAATTGACAAAGTAATTATGAAAAACAGGCACTATTTTCTCTTGATAATGAATGACCAAACATTGCGTTTGGTAAATAAAATTTTGCGTAAAAACCATAAGTCTTTCTTTGCTGATTACTCGTTCTTTTTAATGACACCCATTTATCGAATTTATCCTTAATTAATAAGGGAACTAAGAAATTTTATAATACAAAGAATTCGGTTGTATCATATAATTAAAAATATATTCTTATCTAAAATATTTTGCAGTTATAAACTTTTAACAATCCAAGTCTTATCTAAATGCTTACCTTCATTCAAACCAGGGTAATCAGCCCTATTTTGTAAAAAAGTTGTTATTTCTTAGCAACGTTGTTATAGCAAATAACCAATAATAATTGCGAACACTGAATAAAACATGAAAATGACAGGCTTTACATTTGTTTCTATTGGTTAAAATTTATAGCAACGTTGCTAAGACTTAACAACTTCCTTACAAAATAGGGGTGAATATAAATATATAAATAAATATACGAATTCAAGATCAATGTTAAGGGAATAAAATGGTGTAATGTAAAAAAAAATGTTAAATAAAATAATAACTGGAGCAGCAGTAAGAATATTTCAAAAATAAATAAATTAAAATTGGGGATATTCGCAACTATATGATTCATAAAAAAATAATTCCTATAGGGCTCGAGCAGACACGTGACTCGAGGGACATTGACGTGCTTAGAATCAGTTGATTTGTGTGTGCATGTCATTTTGACAAGAACAATGTCATGTTGACAAGACCAATGTTTTGACTTATTTTGATTATTAACTGTTAAAATGTTATTATTTTTAATTACAAATGTTTTACTTCCTAAAAATTGTAAAATATTAACATTTTAGCAATTCAAAATCAAAATAAGTCAAAATATTGGTCTTGTCAAATTGACAATGTTCTTGTCAAAATGACATGCGCACACAAATCAGCTGATCACAAGCAAGTCCAGGTCGCTCGAGTCACGTGTCTGCTCGTGCCCTATATCACAAAAAAAAATCTGTTGTGGCCAGCACATTACCTACCGTCAGTTCCATATATTTTGTACAAATTCCATACAGAAAGTTTCATGCACCTAAAGGTGGCTTTAGACGATCAAATATTTACATCAATTTTTTCAACTTCGTATTGTTCAATACGATTCCGAAACTTTACACGTTCAAAGAAATATGAACGTTCGATGTTCAAACCATTTGATCAAAAAAATCCGACTTAGGGCATGTTCTAAATATCAAGGTCATTTACTTCAAATTTTAGTTACTTCTAGGGATTATATTATCCTAGATTGCATGCGCTGTATTTTGTAATGTTGGCATAAAGTCTTTTTGACAAGTTCTATCTTTACACGTCAAATGCACAAATCAAATATGTCAAATGTCAAGTCAAAATAAACATGAAATTATGCATATATATTTAAAAATATCAGTGCTACCAATCTACATTTTCATTCTCTTACTATGGTATGCCTACTTGTAAGCCAAAAATGTTAAAATAATTTGAACGTGTAAAGTGGAACCATTTGATCAAAAATTATGTTGTAAACATTTGACAAATAAAAAGTTCAATTTATTTGATCGTCTAAAGCCACCTTAAGAGATTATATATATCCAATAAAATTATAACACTAACATGTCAATTGCACTTGATACTGACAACTGTCGATCAGGATTTTTTTAATATAGTAGCGGTTTCCATGGTTATAGCATAGCTGCTTTATGAAATTTAATTTCTTTCTAATTTTTTAACTCCATATCCATTAAATATGAAGTATAAATGTAATCAAATCGTATAGAGAATAAAATATTCTTTAATATTTATAATAACATTAAGTATGGAAAAATGATATTTAACAGTGTTTTTTCAAAAAAAACTGTTAAAATCTTAAAATGAGGGTACTTCCGGCTGACCAATTATAACGAAAATCTAATCATCTCTTCACATGGATGTAAAGAAAAAGAATACGAAATAATTATAATTTTTTGAATTGTAACATATCGGATCCGAAAAAATCGTCACACACACACACACATATACACACATACATACATAGATACAGCCATCATCGTAAAAATAGTAAAATCTTATTCCAGGGACTCTAAAACGTGTTTATTCATCAAAAATTCACCACTGAATTTTTTGGCCAAAGACAATACCTTCCTTACTTAAAGGTGACGGAAGGTAAAAAACTGTACGATGACAAAATGCAATACTATTTACATAATAAGTTACCTGATAATCTTAAAAATGCACATTTAAAAAATTGATAATTAAAAATCAAGTATAATTACTTAAAGAAGAGTCTTCTTTATTATTCATAGTCATCAGAAATGGTACCATTTCTCATTCTTTTATTTATTAACTTATAATTTATTTCCATATATGTACATGAAAATTTTAAAATGAGATTAATATATTTTGTTTTGTTACAGGTGAGTTCCATATTATCGATTTTCTATCTAATTAAATGGTGAGTAATTTTAAGTTTGGTTCATTTTTAATATATTAATGGAAACCGTTGTTGCTCACTAGTGATGCACGACGAGGCGAGAGTACTCTCGCATCTCGTCTCGTCTCGGTGCATTATGCGAGACGAGAACGAGAGCGAAATTGCAGTTTAAAATTCGAGGCAAGATCGATATAACAACTGCGAGATTCTCGCGAGAGTCTCGAAATAAAAAGTATTTGTAACTTTATAGCTTTGATTCATAAATTCAATGAAAAATGCACCGTACAAGGAGTGGAGTGAACGCTAATTCATGCATAGACACGTAAATGTGAAAATTATATGAATTCACTATATTTTTTTATTATTAAAGACAAAATCGGTATTGCATCCAATAGAACTAGTTTTCTCCAATATTTCATCCCCTAATTCACCCGTTAAAACAACGGTTAATAAAACTGTTGTCGCTCCTGAAAAGTAAAGGATGTTATATTAAGCGTCAATGGGAGCTAACAGGAAAAGAAGCGGAGTGATTGGTTGCCGACGGGTTACCATTGTAGCGGTTTTTAATGACTTAATCTTACTTAAATAGTGGCATATATTTAATGAAAAACTGTAAGTACTTTTAGTTACAAAAAAATAATATTTTAATGTTTAATTCGTTTTACTGATGACAGACAGAATGTGTTAACAGATTTGCGTATTGAAATAGTTTAGAGATCACAATTTCATGATAAATTGGATATTTTAGAGGTAAATTAAATTATTTACTAACTTGGTGACCGTAAATGAATAAACATTATGTTCGTATTGAAATAATTTGGTGACCAGAATTTAGTGTTTCATCTCTTTAGTTATACGATTGTAAATACATGGAAGACGGTGCTGTTGGTGCGAACTTGTCTGTTGTAGTTAAACAGTTACATAAATACGTAGTGCGCTAGCGCTTATTTTTATAGCGAGACTCTCGTGCGAGAACGAGATGAGACCCAAAAAAATGTGCGGGAACGAGAGCGAGATCGAGATTACAGATCCGAAAACGAGACGAGATCGATATTTTATATTTCTCGTATCGTCTCGCCTCGCGTGCATTACTATTGCTCACGGTATATAATATACTTCGATCAGTGACTTCAATGGAATCTTGTAGCTGAATTGGTTAGAGCATCATACTAGATTTAAGAAAGTACTGAGTTCAAATCCCAGTGAGGTCCATGAAATTTTCACAAATCCTTCTTTGGTCTGTATACTTTAATAGAGTTCATGATAACTATGTTATAGAAATTCACTCTGGAAAAACAGTATTTAATATTCTATTTGTTTTATTAAAAGCAGAACAATGAACATTATTTGTAGTAAATTACTAAAATCATATACTTACATTGAACGTGGAATTGCGGTATTGATAACACATCGAAAAATTTTAAAATAATTTACTCCTATTTGTAGTAAAAAAAAATGTGTCCTGCAATGGTTCTATATTCATTATTCATATGAAGTCCACTTCGTTTTTCATAAAAATTACAGAAGCTACCTGACACTGCATAAAATATGCCGTAGTCCATCCCTGAAATACAGCAATCTCAGCTCTCATGCACAAGTAATGACATCTAGCGCTGATTTGAATTAGCATTCTTTATCTTAGAGAAGTTCTCCTTGCTTGATTTGAATATTGCAGCAGGTTATGTTCATAAATAAAATATTAGCCAGTTAATTTTGCAGGCGCAGATTTATGCAGGTAGTTCTTTCATGAAAGCTGAAAGCGCAAGTGTGAAATTCGCCATGATGGCGCTGTTATAGCTTCAGAACGGAAGTCGCTACCGAGACTGAAACCGTATTTCAGCAGGTTATTCACAACTTTCAGATTCATTGTACTTCTCTAAGCACCAGAATGATATACCATTTTGTTTGCAACATTCAGATATACTTTCAGGGAAGAATATTTATGCGTAATGGCTACCTTTTTGGGAAAGTTATTTTTAAGGAAAATATATGGGATGTTGAAAACAAGTTCTTGTACGAGTACTTGAGGTAACGGCAATACTAAGTTATCTAATCAAACGATAAACTGTTTGCATGGTAACTATAATCGATACCGCTTGGCCAGTACTGTTCACAAATATAAAGTTTGTTAAAAAATATCGAAAATATGCATTTGTTTCAAAAATAAATATTGTTTTCATCATTATAATAAAGTATTCCCCATGTTCATTGCACTTTGTGATATAACCTCCAGTTCGTTCATTTATTCATATTGACTCATCTAGATTATACATCGGGTGGTAATGTAATTATACAACATATCTCAGTCATACAGCAATTATTCTTACAAAACCGGCGTTTCAGTGCATACTTGTACCTTCTTCAGAGTCTATATACAATCTACAAATATTCAAAAACTATTTAGTACATATAACATTAACATGAGAATTATAACTTACAAGTAAGATTTTACAGATTCTTAAATATAAAATCATGTACACATAAATACATTTCTAGGGATGATGAGAAATATTTGGAAAAACAGTCGTGGTAAACAGTGTTTATTAAATAGTAATTTAATTAACTTTCCTACGTTTCGATTCCAAATGCATCATCATCGGGGATAGTTAAAGTACAGTTGGAAAATAAGATCATTACATTACAAAATAAAAATGTAAGCATGTTTTCTGATGTATGCACGTATTTTATTACCTCTGATATTTTTACCTTCCGTCACCCTTAGGTAAGGAAGGTATTGTCTTTGGTCAAAAAATTCAGTGGTGATTTTTTCATGAATAAGCACGTTTTGTGGTCCCTAGAATACGATTTTACTATTTTTACGATGATGTCTGTATGTGTGTGGGTGCTTGTGTATGCCAAAATTTTCGCCTGCGATAACTCTAATACTACAATTCCAAAAATTAAAATTCTTTAGTATTCTTTTTCGTTACATCCATATGAAGAGCTGATTAGATTTTGGTTATAATTGATCAACCGGAAGTACCATCATTTGAAGATTTTAACAGTTTTTCTTGAAAAACGATGTTAAATATCATTTTTTCACATTTAATGTTATTATAAATATTAAAGAATATTTTATTCTCTATACGATTTGAATGCATTTTATACTTATTATATTAAATATCTTATATTAGCCACCTATGCTATAACTCTAGAAACAGCTGCTATATTAAGAAAATTCTGATTAAAAGTATGTTTGTGTTATAATTTTACTGGAAATATAGGATCTTTTGCTAGAAACTTTATGTATGGAATTTGTATAAAGTACACAACTGCCGTAAGGTAATATACAAGAAATAGAATCTTTTGCAAGGAACTTTCTATATGACATTTATATAAAATACATAGAAATGACGGAAGGTAATATGCTGGCCACATCAGATTTTTTGACGACATTTTCATCCTTACATTTTTGATTTTGTAATGTAATGTTCTTATTTTCCAACTGTGCTTTAACTATCCATGATGATGATTCATTTGGAGTAGAAACGTAGGAAACTTAATTAAATAACTATTTAATAAATATTATTTATTTCGATTTTTCGTCATCCTTACAGTGATACTAATTAAGTACCAATAAATTTATAAATACATTTGTTAAACATTCAGTTTTACAAAACTTGTACATAAATTTACAAGAAGCACGTACACACACATCTGTTCATTTTAAAATTGGCAACAAATAAATTCGGAAAACAGCCGGAAATATCTTATGGAATGTTTTGGAGAGCGAGCGTTTTTTCTACTTTGTCGCACATGAGCGGCAAAGTGACATTTTTCGTTGACAAAAGAGCGCAAATGTCTACTTTATATAGACTGTAGAAAAAAAAAATTATGTGAACAGTTGTACTGCCACCTGCAAAAGTTTGGCGTGAACACTCCTAATGGACATCCACTTTTTCACTGCACTACTTTAATTTACTTGAAATAATACATTATACGAAAAAACGTTTTTGTTATTGTGGTCACTGTAGAAAAATCTTGAGTGTGTTTCGAGTGCAAATGGACATTGTCGATTTCGTTCCTGCGTCGCGCGGCAACAACCTCTCAAACGACAATGTCCCATTTTGCGCTCTTAATACACAAATAGCTAATGTGGCTTTGCAATATCATTGATAAACTTTATAAACTATTAGGTGTTAACAATTACTCGAAGTCTATCAAACAGCATTAATTCTTTTGTAGTTATTCGGTTGTAAGAGAATAAATGCTGCTGAAAAATTTCCTACATTTACTCATATTATACTGATAGTCAACTAATAACTTATGTTACTCCAATACTTTTGGATATCATTACCCGGTTTTTTCATTCTAACCCTTTTCTTTTTGGAAGCGAAGCAAACGATCTGAATCTTAAAGGGCAAATAGTTGAATTGTTAGATCCGTATTAAGTCTGGCTCCCATGGAGCAAGATAACGATAAGCCTGAAAAATTACGAGAAGGTTCCATCTGTAACACAATGAACAGTAACTGTCTCATTATCTGCCCGGTCATTGCACAACTTAACGACGTAATTAACCTTACAAGTTAATGCCTAGAGATTTCACCTGAGACTCAATCATTACAGGTTTTTAACTTCCAAAAAGACTAAAGATTTACTTCGAGAGAGCATTTTGTAAAAGAACAATGCATGTTCCAGATAACTACATTAAGTAGGAGAAGTAATTACTAGGTAAAATTATACAATTATAGAGATTAGCGGTTCGAATATATTACTTGTTTAAAAGTTGTAGAAGAGTGACATTAATGGAGTCTCAGAGCTAATTGTAAGTGCGCTATATGACCGTTTGTATTTCGGATAGTCAAATTCGAATCCGACTGCAGTAAAATGAAAATTATTTCCAATTTTCTAATCACATAATACTGACCCCTGTATATCTTCCCCATAACTTTGAAAATCCGTTAGGTCTAATATAATTTTAATAAGCGCCCTGCGCCCTTTACTTATCTAATTTTTGAATTTGGCGGGTTATTCTTATTCGATTGTTTGTCATGTTGGTACCATTGTAGGTGAAACTAATAATTTCTAGGGACGAGTTACATCTTATCAAAATAAATTCTGCAAATTAAGGGCGTCAAAATGTGAAAACTAAAATATATTATTTATGTGAGTAGTCATTTTCATTATTGTAATCAACTTTTCTTTTTTGTAATCAAGAAGTTTATTGTTATAATCAAATCTTTCTGTGAACTGAAGAGCTATATAAAATCTACATTCTATCTTAACATTAAAAAAAATATATTGAACTACATAAAGTTAGTAGTAGGTAGTAAATACATGCGAATTGTTTCCAAATCGCGGGGCCCAATAGTGGATTTAAGGAAAAGGGCCCAGGGCGCAATGTATTTCTGGGGCCCAGGCCTATTTTTTATTATCTTGTTTAATTGATTTATATTTATTAACGAAAAATTCATTCGAAATAAAGAACATTTTTCATTTAGCAATGAAAGGCATAAGATTCAACAATATTCGTGGTTAGAGAAATATTTAATATTCTTCAAGTTTTTGATTTACAAAATGTTATCAGATATTGGAGAGTGCCTATTTGGTTTTTAACATTTATCGGATTACTGCCCCCAATAGGGATGCATTTAGACCAGCAGGGCTTTGAGGTTTGGCTTGTTTCGATCCGATAAAAAAATCGGCAGTTAAACCCGAAGATCGGCTCGACAATACATAAACCGACTCGAAATCGAACCCGGCTTCAGTAACTGTTTTGTTTTTAACTAGGATGTTATTAAATCATTATGACTCGATGATCGCCTCGAAATCGGGCTGGGCCGAAGCTAAAGATCGAATACATCCCTACACGCGCCATATTAATTATCAAGAATGAGCATTTCGCATTCGCTGCTAGAAACTAAATTTCTACTCCGAATGACATGCTATTTTTTCTTCAAGTGTTTTAAAGATTTTTTGACATTTTTTTGGAATTTTTTATTTGTAGTGTTTGAAATTTCAGCCATAGCTGGCTGTGTACACTACAAAACAAAACCGATACAACTGTCAAATAACAATTTTCAATATAATCTGTGTTGCTGTGACGACTGCCGCCGCCAGCGGTGAACTAAGACACTAACATTTTTTTTACTAGTACAACAATAACAACATATTTGTACTAGTAAGACAATGAATATCTTCTATAGTGTATGTACAGTAGCATAATATGAATATTTTAATACGCTTGAAGAAAAAATATATTTGTAAATTTTGTTTGATGGGGACCTAAGGCCATTTCAGAGAAGGGCCCGAGGGCTACATTTAATATATTGATGAAATTGTCTTATTGGTAAACGCCCGCACGGTACAAATATGTCATCATCATTACCGATATCTGCGAACAAAGCAGACTGGCACACCCAGCAATGAATGGGTAATATGCCGTGACGATATAATATATAATAAAATTGTCTTAGATTCATTTTTGTAATCAATAGGTTATAGTCAAAATCGTTTGTTGTAATCAATAATTTTACAGTTATAGTTCGAAATACAACAATGAGAGAAAATTATCCGCTTGCCAATATATTTATTTTTACTTTTTAATTTTTTATAATAAATAAGGGAAATTCAATGTCAATAAAAAATTATTTCACTACGATTTCAGAATTGTATCTAAATCATAAAGCATATGATTCTTCATAAAATGCTTGGAGGTATTTAAATATTGGATTCATTGTAAGATTCATTCTTGTAATCAATATTCTTGAGTTATAATCAATATATTCTTTGTTGTAATCAACATTTTCACAGTTATTTCAATATAACAATGCTAGAAAAATAACGAACCGATTAGTGCGATAATTATTTTACTTATAATTTGCAAGTTGTATAGTAATTTCGTCTTTACGAATAGGAGAATTTTATAAAAATGTACTATTATTTACTTCACTGTCTTGAAACAGCGCCCCTTAAAGTCAGGCGCCTTTGTGCGGGGCACAGCCTGCTCACCCGCACGGAGCGGCCCTGGTTGTATTTTGCAGAATATGATACGAAAAATTGGTAATAAGTTTGTAAAGCTGTACATATTATGTAATGAATGCTTTTACATTTAGATTGTTTAACACAAAAAAAAAAATCCACACCGTTGGACATTTTTATTTTTTGTAAATTATTTTCTCATTGTTAACTACGTTTTGTTTAATATCATCTTCGCTAATTCCAGAAAATTTCGGAGTGAATTCTAAATGGAGTTTTAGTGTTTTTATTCATGCAGTGGAAAATCATCAGTGAGGAACTCTTTTTGTAATTACGTGAAATTTGAAAGAGAAATAAAAATTAGCAAGTGGAGACGGGAACAATAAGCAGGCCGCGGTCCCAGTAAAAATATAAACAAAAGACGAACTCCCTGGGGCTTATTACGAATCCATCTCATTAAGCGAAACGTCGCAGAGACAGCTCGACGACACTTAACTCCCTCCGACTCATTTCTATAACGCAAGCAAGAATGTCCTCCTTCCTTTGGATTTATTTTACATGCAAATATTTCTCTTTTAAATTTACAAAATGTTACACAATTTACTTAAAGATGAACAGTCGACAAACACTTGCCAGATGTCAAATACGAATGTTCTTAACTGTTCTTTAATTCATATTAATATAATAATAATTCTTTATTGCATTTAAAGTATTACAATCTCATAACAATTGATAGATGAGGGTGAGTCAGTTCTTACTACAATTTTTATAACCTCATATTAGTATTCGTTGAGTGAATGAAGATGAAATGATAAAGACAAACACAAACAACCATACTTTACCGGGATTCGAACCCAGAACCGCTGGAACATGAAGCTAGAACGCTGCATACAGGGTTTCATCAAAAAATAATGAGAAGTAATACTGTGGAATGTACAGGTGTCTCATTTTCGATGTTTTGTAAAGGTATCTCGGGTAATATTAATGATAGATCAAAACCGTTTACACATTGCAGGGTCAACTTTTCCAGAAAAGTTTAATAGTCACCACAGGAATTATCGATCTTCTTTTGTTTCTAAGCTACAGGCAAAAACTCGTTTTTCGTTTATTTTGAAAATATATCATATTTATTATGATAGAGAAAAATTGTTTTTACAAATTTTTTACTGTTTTTTAGATAGAATAAAATGGCGTAATTAGATTTTTTGAAAACTTAATAATTCTCGAGATATAACACAAACTTATGATTTTTTAAATGGGAACCTATGTTGAAAATAGTCTCGTCTTTTTGCTTAATTTATAAGCTTTTCAATGATATATAACAAGTCCACATTCTTGTATTTTAAACATTAATAAAAGACGAATTATTAATTTATTGGAGTGAAAACATTGGAAATAATTAAGAAACAAATGAAAAAAATTATTACAGATCAATATATGTTTATTTTTATTCTACATCTATTAATTGTGTTCTCAAAATTATTATTAACCAATTATTTTTGGGTTAGTTAAATTACTATTTATCTACGTTATAGTTGGCTTTGACACAATCCGAAAAAAACGGTTTAATATGTCTTTGAAGTAAATAAATTGAAAAAATGAGTAAAACTGAAACAAATACTATTAGGAATATACAAATGATGATATGTAAGAGATTTTTCATTTGTTTCTTAATAATTTCCAATATTTTCACCCCAATAAATTAATATATATTAAATATATCATCTTTACCGATATCTGTGTACAAAGCAGATTGGCACACCCGGCAATGGGTAATAAGCCGTGATGATATATATATATATATATATATATATATATATATATATATATATATATATATATATATATATATAAATTAATAAATCGTCTTTTATTAATGTTTAAAACAAAAGAATGTAAACTTGTTATATATCATTAAAAATCTTATAATTTTTTCAAAAAGACGAGACTATTTTCAACATATGTTTCCATTTAAAAAATCATAAGTTTGTGTTATATCTCGAGAATTATTAAGTTTTCAAAAAATCTAAATAAGCCATTTTATTCTATCTAAAAAACGGTAAAAATTTTGTAAAAACAATTTTTCTCTATCATAATAAATAAGATATGATATATTTTCAAAATGAGCAAAAAATGAGTTTTTGCCTGTAGCTCAGAAACAAAAGAAGATAGAAAATTCCTGTGGTGACTATTAAACTTTTCTCAAAAAGTTGACCCTGCAATGTGCAAACGGTTTTGATCTAACGTTAATATTATCCGAGATACCTTAAAAAAACATCGAAAATGATACAGCCTGGTCTTCAACTCCTTCAGCGATTTAGCCTTTTTCTCCTCTATAGTAGCAAAACTTTGTCCATTGAATATATTCATCTTCACCAAAAGGAAAAAGTGATAGGGGACTATGTTTGGTGAATACGGTGGCTGTGACATCACAACGGCTTGCTTTTTACAAATGAGTAGTGAACTGTGATCTAGAGCATTAATAATAGATGGAGTCTAAGGTTAAATATAACTAAAACTATTATAATTACCTCTTAACTTTAAAATTAATTTTAATAAAAACTAAATACGTATTTCGAGAACTAAATTCTAATCATCAGTAGTACAACAAGGGAAAGTTGGCAACCTTGCCAGAGATCCTAATAACTCTGCTGGAAAATTAACAACATCTATTTGCGTTAAAACCACTTCCAGCAAATCAAACAATTATTAACAAAATAATGACATAAACACACCACGTGGAGTATTGTTCCGGAGTAAACAAATGCAGTAAACAATATCTCTGGTGGTTCGTGTGCAGACAGGTCGTCACAGAGAACCAATCAGCGTTTTCGCTTAATTAGACGGTTCATTTATTAACCAATTGACACAACAGATGACATTGTGAAACTCATGCGAGCCCGTTATAGAACAGGATACGGACGCTTTCGCTTTTGGGAATTAATCCATAGAATTGTACAAAAGCAGAAATCATAAAGGGTTGAATTTCGTATTTACTCTAAGCCTAATATAACTTCTGCCATGAGAGTTAAATGTTGATTCAAATGCTGAATGGAAAAAAACATAGTAATTATTAAATAATAAAAAGAAATAATTTCATTGCGTCTATTATTTTACCTTTTCTCGCCAGGCAAGAAAAGTCAAAATATTTGATAGTGAGCTTTTATTTTAAGAAATAAGTAGGTTTTAGGGTCCCTATAGGAAGCAATATTATTATTTTTGCGATAAAATATGTATGTAGGTACTTATGTTTTATATTTTTTTTCCGATAACTTCAATACAAGTTTTATGCTTTCGTATTTCACGTTTTTACATCTGTATGAAGAACTGATTAGATTTTGATTATAATGGGCCCGTCCAACTTTTTTTGAATTTTTTATGTGTTACGAAGAATTTAAAAATAGAAATTCCGTATTTTTTATTTTCTTGACATTAGCGTCACTCCGTCATAAGTAGAGAGAACCGACATACTACACAGGCCAGATACCTGTAGCGAACGGTCATAAGACCGTTGCTAGCACAGCTAGGTTGGGTGGCCTCTGCTCCGTGATTCCACCTCTGTGGATGAGACAGAGGCCCCCAGGTTACATCACACTGATGAGCACCAAGAAGTGCGAAACGCGTCTGTGATTACCTGCTGTGCTGGCCACCTTCTGACGAAGACTTCATAGGAAGTTGACTCAGAAGGTTGTTATACACGTGAAATACGACGAAGCATTATATTTTTGAATAGAACCGACATACGTTACCATTAATATGACAATAAGTGTTGCTTGAACAAAAATACGTATCCATTACAAACTGTGATCAAATATCTTTAGAGCAAATGGTAATAAAGTAAGCCAGATAGTTATTATATAATTTCAGAATTTATATTTGTTTGATTTACTTACATGAATAGGTATAGGAGTAGTGTTAAATGTTAATTTATGTAAAATTTCGATAGTACATGTTATACATAAATAAAAATCAGGTTAGTAAGTAAAATTAATAATTTTTGCTCGTTTTCATAATCAATTTAATTATTCGCTTTAATTATTGTGACTTTAAGACTTTCTTTAATATAATATTATAGATTTCACACTCACCTAGTGCCATTATTATAATTGAAATAGTATTTAAACTATTTTCTATTTATAATTAAATACAACAAACACAGTATTGATTACAATAGTCAAAGCAAAGTTCATAATAAAACGTAAACCAACATTTACATTACTATTTACTAAATGATTACAACAATGACAAATATTGAAATTACAATAAGTAAAACATAAATTATAATATAAATTTATGTAATAAGTAAATTTTCATTTGATTTTAATAAATAAGATACCCGGATATATTAAATATGTGTTTGTTAGAGTACATGTGAAGCCAATCGCGAATTTATGAACAAAATATGCATGGTCCACTTTATAATGACATTTTCACAGGGAAACTGGACTACTGTAATGACGCTGACGTCACAACATGGCGACCATTTTACGATAAAAATATTAATTACATTATTATAGGTAAAAAATACAAAATATATAACAATTTTTATTTCGTTCTCATTTATTTATATTCAAAATTCATATGCGACATGTAATTTTTAAAAAGTCGAAGACTAGGACGGGCCCATTGCGGAGCTTTTGGTAAAAACAACCGTAGTCCATTATTTTGAATTTAAAGTAATCCAAAAAAATAAAACTTTTAGCTGCCTTACCTTTAAAGATCATGTTTAAATATTAGAAACTTATTTAATGAATGTTAAGTAATAGAGAAATAAACATTGATGAGCAATTAGATATTAATTAGTAATTTTTACAGGACGTTTCTGTAAAAATATAATAACTTGTATCTAGACCAAGATACTTTTTACGAGAAACAGTTTTACCAAACCGTTTAGAATCCTCAATTGCTCAACCAGAAGTGGCACTTTACTTAAAGCTCCTAACAGTTTTTCTTGAAAAAACATAGTAAATATCATATTTTATGGAGTCTCGTGGCCGCGTGCCGGAGTGTCTGGTCGCGAATCTGGGGAACCGGGTTCGATCCGATCGACGCCAAATATTTTGAAATTTTAATGGCACAAAATTGACCCATGTGGTGCACTCTCCACGCCAGCAATGAGTGCCCGTGAGGTGACGCCTGGTAAACTCCCGCATGGTACAAATATATCATCATTACCGATATCTGCGTACAAAGCAGATTGGCACACCCATCAATGGGTAATATACCGCGATGATATATTTATTTTATTTATTTAATATCATATTTTCACTACCGGATGTAGAAATCGGTACCTCTGATGTCAGAATCATAACAGAAGTAAAATATTTTGCCTTTAGGTAGATGTTAATTTTGAAGACTACTAATTCTTATATTCATTAAATTGTCAAAGACGACAGTCGAAATTGTCACAAGCTTTAAATTATTAAAAACTTGGGTTCCTGTGATGTTTCTACTACTGGAGGTAAAAAAAATAACATATTTATGTACATCTCAGGAGAAAATGTTATTTTTCCTTCGATGTTTTGTCAAATTATATCTGGAGACAAATTATTGATATCTTCTCCTTGATAATAATATGATTTTTGACATTTTATGTTATTATAAATATGGAATACCTACTTCCCTATATATTTATACATAAAAACTTATAAAAAAAAATTAATAAATTTAGCAACGTATGCTGCTATACCATGAAGGGAGTTAAAGAGGTTGGAGCGAATCTCGTCGTGTAAAAATTATTTCCAACTTTATGGTTTAAAATTTTATAATGAAGGATGTCTTATCCAATTATTCCAAAAATGCTTTTCAACATTTAACGTTGAAAACGTCAACTTTATCCGCGTTTTTCTAAGGAACTAGACGGTGGATTGTTTTGACCTTCTGTCACCTTTAGGTAACGAAGGTGTTGTTTGGTCAAAAAATTTGGTGTGTACTCGTATGTATGTATGTATGTATGTGTCTATGTTTGTGTGTGTGTATGTGGCGATTTTTATTCTTTCGTATTCCTTTTCTTTGCATCTATGTGAAGAGATGATTAGATTTTGGTTATAATTGGTCAACCGGAAGTACCCTCATTTTAATATTTTAACAGTTTTTCTTGAAAAAACACTGTTAAATATCATTTTTCCATATTTAATGTTATAAATATTAAAGAATATTTTATTCTCTATACGATTTGATTACATTTTGAACTTCATATTCAATGTATATAGAGTTAAAAAGTTATAAAGAAATTAAATTTCATAAAGCAGCTAGTTATGCTATAACCATGGAAGCCGCTACTATATTAAGAAAATGCTGATTGACACATGTCAGTGTCTAGTGTCAAGTGCAATTGACATGTTTGTGTTACAATTGTACTGGAAATATATAATAGCTTATGTACATGAAACTTTATGTACCTATGGAGTTTGTACAAAATATATAGAACTGACAGAAGGTAATGTACTTTAAATATGGAATCTTGTGCAAGAAACTTTCTGTATGGAATTTATACAAAATATATGGAACTGATGGAAGGTAATGTGCTGGCAACATCAGATTTTTTAATATTTAGGATAGTAGAATAATAGACGAGATATGCTCCAACCTCCTTAGGATGTCCAAATATTAATAACAGAGTACGTTTGTGAAATAATTTTATTGGTATATGTAACCTTTCGGTCTCGTGCCTGAATGTCTGGTCGCGAATCTGGGGAACCGGGTTCGATCCCGACCGACGACAAATATTTCGAATTTTAAATAGCACAACATTGACCCCTGTGGTACACTTTCCACTCCAGCAATGAGTTCCCGTGAGGTGACGCCTGGTAAACGCCCGAACGGGTCAAATATGTCATCATCATTACCGATATCCGCGTACAAAGCAGATTGGCACACCCAGCAATGGGTAATATGCCGTGATGATATATTTATTTATTTTATTTATTTCGCAAGAAAAATTGTATATGAAGTTTATATAAAATATGTATGTACATATACATATATGGAATTGACAGTAGGAGTGTACTAGCCATATCAGATCAGATATTTTCGTTCAGTAATACTTTCGTGCAATACTTTAATAAGAATATATCACTTCAATCAATATACAAAATTTCAATCATGTTTCTTTGCAGGAGCAATCAGGACCAAATCACGTCTTCTACTTATTTATTTCGCACACCTGTACACATCACAAATTTCCTTGAACAACACTGCGTTGACCTTAGCAAAGAAAACTGTAGGAATATCGTAGCAAGCCGTGGCGCAAAGAACAATCTAATAGCGCCCTGTTTTAGTATTCATGGTGAAGTTGCGAGGGGGCGTGTAAGATTAATACCAGGCCCGCTACGATCGTGAATAAAAAACGAAACTCGGACAAGGACCGCGAGGCCGTAATGGCATACTTAAAATTAAAACTCATTTCATTAACGTAAAAGTAAAACGATGCAAATTAAAATATATGACTTAGCAAGTAGCTAAGTGTCTTTACAGAGGTTGCCATTAAATGAAAATTTTATTTTTAATTTGTCTCTCCCTTAATCATATAAAGTCTGATTTCATTAATGATAGCATGAATAAAATTATAAATTAATTAGAAATATTACCCTAATATATGATTGAAATTTTGTATAATTCGATGCACAAAATATTTGAATACAATTAATTTATTTCTTCTTGTTGTACTCATATTGCCGCATTACGGCAGAATTCCAATATTTACATTGTTCACTCAGTTTTTTTCGGACCAAGGCGTCAACTTATAGTGTTTCACAAGAGTCTTGCACTTTTCTATGTCTTGTTTATTTATTTATTTATTTATTTCGTTGCAAGAGAAATACAAGAAAAGCAAGATTTTCTAATATTTTCTTGCAACCTTGCGTAATAATTCAAATATCCACATTTTATTATGGTTTTTCATACTATTTTCCGCTTTATCCTGTTATCTATTTTGAGAGAAAACTGATGTGTATATTGCAAAACTGAATATAAAGACTGGATGAATTTTGTCTACATGAAATGTAAGATCTTAATTGTAAGCAGGGCTTCGAACCGTAAACGCTGTTAAATATCATTTTTTCACATTGAATGTTATTATAAAAATTAAAGAATATTTTATTCTCTTTTACGATTTGATTACATATTATACTTCATATTCTACGGATATTGAGTTAAAAAATTATAAAGAAATTAAATTTCATAGAGTAGCCAGCTATGCAAAAACAACTAATATAATTAAAAAAATTTGATGTGGCCAACACATTACCTTCCGTCAGTTCTATGTATTTTGTATAAATGTCATACAGAAAGTTCCTTGCAAAAGATTATATTTCTTGTACATTACCTTAAGGCAGTTGTATGTATTTTATACAAATTCCATACAGAAAGTTTCTGGCAAAAGATCCTATATTTCCAGTATAATTATAACACATACATACTGTCAAATGCACTTGACACTGACACCTTTCAATCAGAATGCATTCAAATCGTATAGAGAATAAAATATTCTTTAATATTTATAATAACATTAAATGTGAAAAAATGATATTTAACATCGTTTTTTCAAGAAAAACTGTTAAAATCTTCAAATGAGGGTACTTCCGGTTGACCAATTATAACCAAAATCTAATCAGCTCTTCACATGGATGTAACGAAGAGGAATACGAAAGAATTATAAATTTTGGAATTGTAGTATTAGAGTTATCGCATTAGAAAATTTTGTCACACACAGACACACACACACACACACACACACACACACACACACACATACACACACACTCATACACACACGCACACGCGCACACACACACACACGCACACACACACACACACACACACACACACACACACACACACACACACACACACACACACACACAATCATCGTAAAAATAGTAAAATCGTATTCTAGGGACCCTAAAACGTGCTTATTCATTAAAAACTCACCACCGAATTTTTTGACCAAAGACAATACCTTCCTTACCTAAAGGTGACGGAAGGTAAAAATTATAAAGAAATTAAATATCATCTATTAGCTAGCTATGGTATAACTCTGGAAACAGCTGCTATCTTATGAAAATTCTGATTGAAAGGTGTCAGTGTCAAGTGCATTTGACAGTATGTTTGTGTTATAATTTTACTGGAAATATAAGATCTTTTGTTAGAAACTTTCTGTTTGGAATTTGTATAAAATACATACAACTTCCTTAAGGTAATGTACAAGAAATAGAATCTTTTGCAAAGAATTTTCTGTACCTATGACATTTATACAAAATACATAAAACTGACGGAAGGTAATGTACTGGCCACATCAGATTTTTTATTTATTTTTTTAAAATTTATTTTCACATTTTTCTCCGTTAGTTTAAATTCACGTTAGTCTGAAATATATATTCTCCTTTGATACCCAGTCCAGTGTATTCCCTTGGGTTTGTGCGTGTCTTTTTATTTTCTCTTTTCAAGTGTTTATATGTCCTGTTTGATTGTTCCTTGTAGTAGCGAAGCCTTGGCTAGGTATTGATATCGACTTCACGTCGGTTCGTGTTAGCTCCCCCTCACTCCTGCCGGGGTCACAGGTCACTACGAACATCTAACTTCATCCTGCTTTTATTGTCCTGAGAAAGACATCATTAGATGTAGGGTTTACTGCATTTAGATCTGTTTTACTATTGGTGTAAAGTACTGTTGTTTTATTTATAGCGCCAGACAATTTATTTGAAAGGTTGGATGTGGGTCACTTAAGAGGATTTGGGAGTTACTTTCAAACGGAATTATCCACTCAACAAGCCAGCAAGAATACAAGGAAGGACGGTTCAGTTCTGTTTACTACAGGTTACTTTGTATGGTAGCAAATAGACTTCGAAAGAATTACAGCTTCTAGAAAGAGACCCCAGTTACTTTTAAAATACGAGGGTTCGTTTCTGTTTAAAATTGAGTAGATGACACTTGAGAGACGACCGGTTTTACATGCGTTAAATAAAGAATTCAAAAACGTGAAACCAATTTTTTTTGTTAGTAAAATTGTGGGCTACCGCGGGATAAGTATTACAAATTACAAAGACAAAATACAAAACGTTATTAATTATTAAACTGGAGAATATCGACGGATGATGGATATAAATAAAGGAAAATAAATATACTCCTATTTGCAAACGTTTCGGTTTTTTATTAAACCATCCTCAGTGCTGTATTGGAAGAAACAAATATTGCAATAATAAAATACAAAGCAAATGTCCAGCTGACATTAATACATTAACCCAAAATTTTAAGCCACATGAGAGAACAAAGATTAATTGCAGCCGTTCAAGACAAAGTTTAGTGATGCACGACGAGGCGAGAGTACTCTCGCATCTCGTTTCGCCTCGTTGCATTATGCGAGACGAGAACGAGAGGGAGATTGCAATTTAAAATTCGAGGTGAGATCGATATAACAACTGCGAGAAGCGAGAAATCTCGCGAGGTTCTCGCAAGGTTCTCGCGAGAGTCTCGCAATAAAAAGTATTTGTTACTTTATAGCTTTGATTCATAAATTCAATGAAAAATGCACCGTACAGGGAGTGGAGTCAACGGTAATTCGTGCATAGAACACGTGATGTGAAAATTATATGAATTGACTATATTTTTTGAGTCTATCTAGAGTCGAATGATATCGGCCGCAGAGCGAGGAAATGCAAAATAAAGACTAAATCGGTTTTGCATCTAATAGAACTAGTTTTTCTCCAATATTTCAGTCCCTAATTCATCTCAGTTAAAACTACGGTTAATAAAATTCTTGTCGTCCCTGAAAAGCAAAGGATCTTTTATTAAGAGTCGATAAGAGCCAACACGGAGGGAAGCGGAGTGATTGGTTGCCAGTGGGTTCCCAGTGTAGCGCTTTATTATGAGTAAATCTTACTTAAATAGTGGCAAATAGTTAATGATAAAGTGTAAAAACTTTAGTTACAAAAAATATTTTTTTTAATGTTTAATTAGTTTTACTGACGGCAGAATGTATTAACATATGTTCGTATTGAAATAATTTGGTGACTAGAATTTAGTGTTTCGTCTCTTTATTATAGTTATACGACTGTAGATACACGGAAGACGAAACGATTGCTGCGAACTTGTCTTTTGTAGTTCAACTGATACGTACCGAGGTAAATACGTAGTGCGCATGCGCTTGTTTTTACAGCAAGACTCTCGCGAGACTCGCGCGAGAACGAGACGAGACCCAAAAAAATGTGCGAGAACGAGATCGAGATTGCAGATTTGAAAACGAGACGAGATCGATATTTTATATTTCTCGTCTCGTCTCGCCTCGCGTGCATCACTAACAAAGTTGGATTGTCACAACGAACTGTAGCCAGAAGATTCGATGTTTCGAAGACCACTGTTTTTAGAACACTTTCACGAAATGACGTGGTGTTTCGAAAAAGAAGAAAGGCACCAAACTATACCGTGGTCCAATTATAAAGAATCCCTAGATGTTGTCGTGCGTGTTCGAGGAGAAGCCTTAACTGCACAATTTTATATTCAAAGATGCCTCTCTAAATTGCTTCAATTTTTAAATACACATTACGCCAATGATGCTATAATGTTTTGGCCTGATCTAGCTTCATGTCATTATGCCAGAATAACTAGAGACTGGTATAATGAAAACAACGTAGACCTTGTTCCGAAATTGGACAATCCTCCCAATGTACCTCAAACTCGACCAATAAAAGAATTTTGGTCAATATTGACCAGAAAAGTGTACGACAAGGGATGGGAAGCTGCATATGAAGAACAATTACGACGTCGAATTTACCAAAAGATTCGAGAGATGTTGTCCAGAGGATGATGGGGCAAGTCAGAAGAAAATAATTGCACATTATCAATAATATAAATGTTAAATATTAATTGTTATACTTATTGTTAATTGTTCTAATAATTAGTTTAAAAAGTAAAAGAGTTTTAAAAATCTAAAAATATTCTCAAAACTTTAGTACCATACGTTATTTTGAATTTTATAAGAATAACTATCTAAATAAATGTAATATGTACTGAGTTTACATGCAGTTTTGAAACCGTTTTTAAAACGTTTTTAGTTTTGAAAACGTCATGTATACAGTGTCAAAACGGTTTTGAATTATGTCAAACCAAAAATAAAATTCATGGGTTGGACTTGAAAACTAGTTTCAAAACTATTCATGTAAACACTTAAAATTCAGTTTCGATACTGCGCATGCCTACGGAGCATAACGTTTCTGTCGCTTTGTGTTACTAACCTTCAAATAAACTGACAGTTGTGTAGTTTTAATGCGTAGTGGTACGAAGTATAAAAAATAATTGGAATAATAGCAAAACGAAGTATTTGGAGTGAAGAGGATCTGTCACTTACATCAGCTAAATGCGTATGCGCCGAAACTGATTACAAATCAATTTTTAAACTTGTTTTGAAAACTGCATGTAAACAGTTTTGCATACTTTTGACTGAAAACTGAAACCATTTTCAAAACTGCATGTAAACGTAGTAATAGTTAAAGTGTAGTTCCTTAAATCACCAAGTGCGTTGCGTTGTTTGAAGAGTATTCAATACTCTGAAGTATCTAAAAAGAAAAATGCGTTGCGTTGTGCTTCGTCAAATTCTAATCAACATATTCGTATACTAGGCCTGTGCACGAGTTTGTATTTCATTATTACCAGAAGCAACTCATGCATATATAAATTAATTTACATTTTAATCTAGCGTGCATTTATTTGCTCAATGATATTAATATTGCTGTAACAGAATGCGTTGTAAATACGATTATCAAAACACTGATGTCATATTTGTTGTTAATTGTGTGTATTAAGTTACACAAATGTTATTTTACATGATTAATTATCAATACAGTATAGTGTATTAGATTTAGTCCGGTCTTTTCAAACTTACCGAATTAATCATCAAACCTCATTGAAAGCAAATGGGTTAATGCAAAATAGATTTTGTCAAATTTTAAAATAATTACATTTTGTACATGTTGTCAATAAATATATATTGACGCTAACTTCAAAATCGATTCTATACATCAAAAGGGTAGAAGACTACACTTTGTATAAACACAAACGAGGTGTGTAAATAAAATAATGAGACTGGCGGTATATCACAAGAATTGGAAACAATATGCGTCTCCCCTTTACAGGGGGTGCACTCCAACATCTTATGTAACCACAGCGTGGGTGGGGAGTTGCTCATATCCACAAGTGGACTGGGAGATCTTTTTTTGGCTGCTTTATTAAAGCGAAATTACGAGCAACGATGTGCGATCAATTTCTGTTTGAAACTTGGGTAAAACGCGACTGAGACTCTGACAAAACTCCAAAGGCCTACAGTAATGCTGATTTGTCAAGAGCTCAAGGGTTCAAATAGTTCAGGGCATTTTACGAAGAAAACAGTTGAAGATGAACCACTGTCTGGAAGGCCCAATGTCGATAAATGATGATAATGTGATACGAATCCGAAACCTTGCTATGTTTGTCTGTCGATTAACTACCAGATTAATCGCAGATAAGCTGAATTTGAGCCACACGACCGACCATCAAGTTCTGACTAATGGATTGGAGATGGGAAAAATTTGTGCAAAAACGGTAACCAAAAATCTCACTCCTCGGCAATAATACATTACCTTCCGTCAGTTCTATGTATTTTATACAAATTCCATACAGACAGTTTCTTACGAAAGATTCTATATTTCCAGTACATTACTTTCCCTCAGTTCTATGTATTTTGTATAAATTCCATACAGAAAGTTTCTTAGAATTAATTCTATATTTGCAGTGAAATTATAACACAAACATACTATGTCAGTCGTACTTGACATTGACATCTGTCTATCAAAATTTTTTAAATTATATTAGCTGTTCCCAGTGTTATTGCATAGCTGGCTGCTTTATGAAATTTAATTTCTTTATAATTTTTTAACTCAATATCCATTGAATATGAAGTATAAATTGTAATCAAATCGTATAGAGAATAAAATATTCTTTAATATTTATAATATTAAATGTGAAAAAATTATATTTAACAGCGGTTTTTCAAGAAAAACTGTTAAAATCTTCAATTGAGGGTACTTCCGGTCGACCATTTATAACCAAAATCTAATCAGCGTTTCATATGGATGTAACGAAGAGGAATAGGAAAGAATTATACACACGCACGCACGCACGCACGCATGCACACACGCACACGCGCACTCGCACACACACACACACACACACACACTCACACACACACATATACACACAGAAATACAGACATAATCGCGAAAATAGTAAAATAGTATTCTACATAAAATGATTGTTACATTTTTTTTTCACATTACTGTTTATACTTAAATCCAATATTTATTGGTAATTGCAACCAAAAATTAATACACAGTTTTTTGTCGTCAAAGCAGTAGAAGAAATTACAATTAATAATAAAAATAAATATGAATAACCTTAATAATTAAGAATTTTTTCTTTTTCATTTTGAGGGATCCCACTTAAATAAATTCATCAGCAATTAGAATTTTAGATTTAGGGTGCGCGTTAATATTTTTTCATTTCTTAAGAGGCAACTAGGGAGGTATTAAACCGCACTGCTAAAGAATTCAGAAACAAAGTTATTAAAGTAAGAGCAAAGACGACCCCTCGGTGCATTTTGCAACGTTAATTCCGCTTTAAACCGCCCAACATCATGAAGAAGCGCAGAACCAATTATTCTCTTATTCATTTCCCTTCGGTATAGAAGGACAGGACGTTTCATAGAAAGAACGTATTCAAAAATAGATCCTACACTACTATAGAATAAATAATATACAATATTATAATAAAATTTCAGTCAAGCAGATAGAACGTTATATTAAATATTTGACATCTAACATTTGAGTATTTTACGTTTATAAGGCATAAATAAACCACAGTTCAAACTTAATTTGCTAGACAAATCGTTAAACATTTGTTATTTGTTTCAGTTTCAGTTTCATGGCTATCGCTATTTATTGAGTGATTTTCGTCATTTTCATGCCTAACAATTAATTCTGCTTAATGATTCTGATGCAGAATATTAAGCACTAGTTTTATTTGCCATATTATAACCTAAAATAATTTGTGAAGGAAATTACGAAAGTATATGATTTCACATGTTAAAGTCCTGTGTTAGCTGTACCACTCTTTGTAGTAAGAATAAGAGTTAGTTAGAGTGAGAGAAAACATAAATACAGAGATAAAAATAACACCAATATTTTTTAAAAAAATTGTTAAATATTAATACTCTTAAAATTCGGTAAATATTAAAAATTATGGGACGTCACCTAATACATATTTCTTCACTCCAATTGCTTATATTAGACGTTTTCGTAAAGTCAGTCGGAGCTGTCCAACAGATCGCTTCGATGACCTCACTTATATATCAGATCCATCCGATTATCGGAACTTTTAAGAACGTGTCAGATCGGTATATGATTTGACGTTTAAATTTGAGATTATACAAGAAGTTTACCTTTCAAAATAAATAAGAAAATAGTGTTTGTTTCTGTAGTTGTATATAATTTTATATACAAAATGCGACCTGCCATATTTTCTTCAGAACTTGCTATAATGAAGCAATGTTTAGAATCAGAAATACTTAAATAAACACATTTTCTGAAACACAAATATTTACAATCTTAAATTTGCGCGCAAGCTGAACTAACCCTACACATGGATCATAGTTGAAAAAATTTAAACGGATAGCTCGGCCCTCTACTTTGCGAAAACGCCTATCATTGGACATAGATTACGTCACAAAAGTGTAGCTATATTATTTTTAACTTTATAATAGGGGATTCCACCATTTTTTTTATAATTTCATCAGAAAGTATAATATAAGACTATTGGTGAAAATCCGGTGATAAATTCCTATTAATAAGCGAGTTATGGTCCCCCGAAGTTTGAAAATATAGATGTGACGTCACGAATATAAGCTTTTATATAAAACTGTTCTCTTCGTGGATCTAAAATGTTCTTGAAATATTTGCTATTATTAAATTATATTTATAAAAAACATATTAATATTGTAACACTGTACAAATCTACATGCTTTATAATTGCAAGTGTATCAAAATTATTAAGTTTAATGCAAGAAATTTATGTTTAAATAAAAACTGTTTGAGAATTGCAGTATTGGACTGGTAGCCACGTGTCCGCTATTTGAATTTGTCTACTTCCATTGGTAGTAGACTCCACCCCTAACTTAGTATTCGTTATATATTTATAGGTGGTCTTTGAGTCGCCAATCAAAATAATATATATGGATTTCATATGAGTGACGAGCTGCTAGCACAAAAACCGCCTTATTTCTGAAGTATTTCAATTATACCATTTTATTTCTTTATCAATATTCATTATTAATCATCTACTTTCATTATTTTTGACTAATTTTTACCTTCCGTCACCTTTAGGTAAGGAAGGTATTGTCTTTGGTCAAAAAATTCGATGATGAGTTTTTACTCAATAAGCACGTTTTAGGGTCCCTAGAATACGAATTTACTATTTTTACGATGATGTCTGTATGTGTGTGTGTGTGTGTGTGTGTGGATGTGTGTGTGTATGTGTGTGTGTGTGTGTGTGTGTGTGTGTGGGGATGTGTGTGTGTGTGGGGGGATGTGTGTGTGTGTGTGTGTGTGTGTGTGTGTGTGTGTGTGTGTGTGTGTGTGTGTGTGTGTGTAACAAAATTTTCGTCTGCGATAACTCTAATACTACAGTTACAAAAATTATAATTTTTTCGTATACTTCTTCGTTACATCCATAGGAAGAGCTGATTAGATTTTGGTTACAATTGGTAAACCGGAAGTACCATCATTTGAAGATTTTAACAGTTTTTCTTGAAAAACTATGTTAAATATAATTTTTTCACATTTGATGTTATTATAAATATTAAAGAATATTTTATTCTCTATACGATTTGACTGCATTTTATACTTAATATTAAATGGATATAGAGTTAAAAAATTATAAAGGAATTAAATTTCATAAAGTAGCCATAGCTGTGGAAACAACTACTATATTAAGAAAATTCTGATTAAAAGATGTTAGTGTCAAGTGAAATTGACATAGTGTGTCAGTCTTATAATTTTACTGGAAATATAGGATCTTTTGCTTTCTGTATGGAATTTATATAAAATTTATACAACTGCTTTAAGGTAATGTACAAGAAATAATAATAATAAATCTTTTATTTCTGCAGATACATTATATTGTATATAGAAAACGTCACAAAATAATAATTTTCTGTATGAAATTTGCATAAAATACATGCAACTGCCGGAAGGTAATGTACAAGAAATAGAATATGTATTTAATTTAACAAGGAACTTTCCGTATGAAATTTGTACAAAATACATAGAACTGACGGAAGGTAATGTGCTGGCCACATCAGATTTTTTTTATTTCGATTGAGCTGTAATCCCCTATAAAAGGATTGGAAAAATATGGTCACGTATCCCATAATAAGACAAATATACATAGATCTAGAGGTCATGCACTGATGATGATGATAATGATCATAATAATAATAATAAGATACTTCTATAATTAGAAGCAAGTAGGCTTTTGTGGTATTACTCTTATTACTTATTATTTAATAAAACGACCAATTTCTTGAAAATCAATAAGCCTAAAATAATATCTGCTACAATATCCTCCACAAAAATTCCAATACGAGTACTTCATCTCGGGAATTAATTTTTTATCGAATCCCGGAGGAATTTTTTAAATGAACATTTTACCTCTGAGTCCATCCAGCCCAGCTTAAACTCGTAGGCGAGTAGAGTGTTTTCACGATATTTCTGAATTTCCGTATAATTTTTCCCTGCAGTAGAACGGTGGATTTAACCAATATTATAATATAGTTACAATATTGCATACATGAGTGGTTGAGTTAATTGAAGATTAAGCCAGCCGATGCCAGCACTAGGCAACTCTGACGGCTCGGGATTAAGGACTTAGCGTCCCCTAGTCAGGGATGCCAGTTGTGAAATTATAAAATGTCTGGTATTATTTTATTATTTTGTGAGTGGATTATGATGTCTCATTTCGTATTGATTAAAAATTAAATTAGATTAAAAATTTGATGGCTAGATATAAAATTGGGAATGTATCATTTTCAGGACGATGACTCTGTGTTATATTATTTATTGATTCATATAAATTTATTGTTCATAGTTACAATTATGGTTAAAGAGGTAGACTATTTGAAAAAGTACTAATATTTTCATTGTTTCTAATTTAAAATATATTGGGGTTATTTATATGTTGCACTGAAGTGCTGCTTTTTTATACGAGTACCACGCTAGAATTATTATTATTATTTATTTTCTTATTATCTTCTTTTGGAATGCTTCCAAGTTTATTTACGATAGACTGAAGAACACTGTCAAACCTGTATTAATGATGTCATGTACGATTTTTCATTTTTAACTTTAATCGATAGAGTAATAAAAAATAATAGACCCGTATTTTTTATTTTCCCTCAAAACGGGAATTAAAAATGACATTGTTCAAAACGAGGCTGATTTTCTCCGCCTCGTCCCTTGCCCAGTGACGTCTGCGTTTCATCAACGCGGCCATTATGATTGTCACATTAGGTTAAACGTCAAAGTGACATTTAAAGATTACTTGATATTTTACCTAATGTCACTTTGCTTGAGTGATTTTGCTTAAAAGCAAAAATAAGTAGTGCTTATAAATAAAAATTTATCTGAGAAAATCAGAGAGGGCGTGTGGAATTTGGTGAGATAAACTCCAAAATCAAATCAAAATGAAATAATTTAATTATTATTATTTTATTTTTAAACTTGAAATATTAATTGTCACGGATATTTATCGGGCTAACGGAGATTTATCAGTATAATACTGTTCGTATTGGTTGAATTTTCAAATGTTTTGCATCATGATTGGTTAAAAACTAGTCGTTGGAATTAATCAATTTAATAAAATAATTAATACGTGAAATAGGTGTGTAGCAATAATTTTTTTATAACAACTGATCCTATTGCCATACACCTGTTTCACGAATTTTCATTGGATCAATGCTACACAGCATATAATAATTAATAAAAAAAACTACGTCCCTATATTTTAGTCTAAAATTTGATTACCACTGGTAGCCTGTGCTATTCAACATATCTTTCATTTTCAAGCAAATGCTGATGCAGAAAAAATCTGATGTCCAACGCATGATCTCCCGTCAATTCCATGTTTGAAATAGCAATGAACTTTAAGTAAATTATCACTTCCAGTTGATCGTTTGTAAATAAAATCTAATTTGTTGTTCCAATAAATAGAAGAGTGTGTAACACCAAATTTTGGATTATATTTTATAATGTTTTTCCTTGAAAATCTGTTAGAGCTCCAAATTAAGTACCACTTCCGGTTTATCATATAGGTATAATCAAAATCTAATGTTGTTTCAAATTATACACGAGTTTTAAATATCAAATTTGAGAAGTTTTGAATCGTGTTTGAATATATTTTTTAAAAATCTGTTTTTAGCTTCCTGCAAAGTAGTTTTAATTTTAGAAAACATCTAGTATGTCGTTCTCATTAATATAAAAGTCTTAAATATTAAATTTGACAAGTTATATCCTATTATATTTTTCACGAAAATCTGTTAAGAGCTTGAAGTAAAGTATCACTTCCGGTTTATCAATTTTAGAAGAAATCTAACATGTTCTCATTAATATAAAAATCTTAAATACCAAATTTGAAAAGTTTTGGAATATATCAATATAGTTTTCACGAAAACCCGTTGAGAGCTTCAAGTATAGTATCACTGCCGGTTTATCAATTTTAGAAAAAATCTACCATGTCGTTCACATTGATATAAAAATCTTAAATACGTAATTGTAATTTGAAAACTTTTGGATTATATCATAATATATTTTATCACGAAAATTTGTTGAGAGCTTCAAGTAAAGTATCACTTGCGGTTTATCAATTTTAGAAAAAATCTAACACGACGTTCTCATTAATATAAAAGTCTTAAATACCAAATTTGAAAAGTTTTGGAAGATATTATAATTTGTCACGAAAATCTGTTAAGAACTTCAAGTAAAATATTTTTCCGGATTATCTATTTTAGCTAAAATTTAATATGTTGTTCATAATATATTTTTCACGAAAATCTGTTCAGAGCTTCAAGTAAAGTGTCACTTCTTGTTTATTAATTATAGCCAAAACCATTATTTTGGTCCCATTGATAAAGAAGTTTTAAATACTAACATTGAAAAGTTTTAGATTATATTTTAATATAGTTTTTCATTAAAAACTGTTACGGGCTTCAAGTAAAGTATCACTTCCATTTATCCAATTTTACCCAAAATCTAATCAACCCTATATGAATGAAGAAAGCTTAAATACGGAAAATAGAAATTTTCGTGCTTATTTACTGAAAACTCACCATCGAATTTTTGGCACGATTACATTACCTCCCTTACCTATGGTATGACGGAAGGTAAAAATTAAAAATTTCTTCAATTTCATTTTCCCCCCGTTCATTTCGTGATAGAACCGTCCCCTTTTAACTGCCATCGCTTCTGGCTTGTACCTCTCATACAGACCTCCTTGTCTCCCTCTCCACTCCTCTCTTGTTATAATAATTATCAATGAGGCCCTGGAGAGCGGCGTGTTAACCCTCGACCGCGGGGTCAGCCGCAGGTTACCAGCGCCGCAGGCGGCGAACATGAGAACTCCCCGGACAGGACTGTTCTTGTTCTTGTCCTGCAAGTCCGGTCCCGGTCAGGCGAAGAGGGTTCAAGATGTAAGGAACATGTAGGAGAATTGCTAATATGAGTACCACTTCTGTTTTGCATATACATCGTGAAGATCAAGATCGACATTATAAATTGAACTTTACACTACGCTGTTAATTATATAACTCTATTTCATTAAACATCATATTTAATTAATACGAGTGTAACATTTGAATTAATAAAAATAAGAAAATTAGATAGGCTGCGGAAAACAAAATATACACTACGAGGGCAAGATGAAAAGTTCTCGGCCTAGCGGCAGTGCCGGATTAGCTATGTAGCAGGAGGCAGCAAATGCTACGGGCCCCGCGCCTTGGGGGGGCCCGCGCCTGTGCCCAAAAAAACTACAAATCAAAAAATTATAAGCCACCCACTAAGCCACACGCCTAGTAGCTATTCTCAAAGTGAGCGCAGGCCATACTTTAATAGTGTAGGTACATTATTATGCTACAAGTTGGTAACACCACATTACTTACAGGTGGAATCCCCTAATATTGTTTTCGATTCGAACTGTTTGTATAACCCGACCATGTCGACTTAGTCGTTCGTTCCTACCACATTTACATAAGTTTATTTTTTTAAGAGTGAAATTTGTTGTTATTTGTTGTTATTGGACTATTTACGTCGTGTTATAGTGTCTTAGTTTTTACGTGCTTTTGTGTTATTAATTCTGTTTTGCTGATCGCTGTGGACTAGTACAAAATCAGTATAATACCACTTTTTATAATAGTAAAATTCTATATAATCTCAAAACAGTGAAAACGACGACAACGATAAGCTGTGAAGTTTTTGGAAAGTAGCTAACTTTTGTGTGCATATACAAACCTACTGTACAAAGTTCAAAAAACAAGACATGTAGGTTTTAGAGCCGAACATTAATGGGGGCGAAGTGACGCGAAATTGCTTATGGGGCTGCATTGATGAAAATAGGTTCTTCTTAACTCAATTTGCTTTCATTTGTAGATAAGATAAAAATCTGATTTTTTATATATGATTTTTTGATAATATTTACTAGATTTTGGTAGTTGTCAAAACAGGATTTAATAAAATTTCTCGATAGAATTATTTCCCGAAGTTGCTTCAGTTTTTAACATTTTCCCTTATCATACCAAAACACCAGCGATTTGAGAAGTACTTTTTTGAGTACACATTAGGTACCTACTAAATTTTAATCATCCAGTTTTTTGTTTGGGCATATTGACCGTTAGTATGGACAACTGATTAAGGGTGATTATCGAGCATTTGACTAGCATTGTTTTATCTCTGTTATTCGTTTATGGATCCTTTTAGAGGAAAATACTTCAAATACTAGTTATAGAAATATTAATTGCCCGCATCTTTTATTTGAAGAATTTTTCTCTAAAATAATATCTAAACGATTGACAGAGATAAAACAATTTAAGTATGATGATTACAAACTGCAGCGGAGAACGTTCTTTCTCAACATTAAAGAGAATTAAAAATGTGTTAAGGAACACGATGGACAAGACCGTTTGAATGACCTCACAATTATGAATATAGAAAATGATCTACTTAAAAATATTGGTTTGTCGAGTGTAATTTCTAAATTTGCCCACATTAAATCACGAAAATCCTTTTTGTAAATGTTTTGTTTTATTTACATCCTAAATTATAATACGTAATGCAATTCAAGGGCCCCCTGTTCACATTTGCAACGGGCCCCGCGCTGGCTTGATCCGGCACTGCCTAGCGGTGAAAGATTTTTAGGTTCAAAAATGAATTATTTTTCTACGTGGTCCCTTATAAGCTCAATGCACTTTGTCCAACATTTTTCCAATAAATGGGATTCTATCCCTCAAGAAACAACAAAAAATTAATTCTTCAAGAATGCTGGCGGGTAATAAGACAAGGAGAGGATAACAACAAACTAACGAAATGGGGGCAAGCAAGAAAAACTTATAACGAAAGAAATGGATATTCCACAGTACAAATAGAGAGGATACGTAAATGGAGAAAACACATATTACGAGCTATAACAGAAAGATTGGGACATTCAACAGCAAGAACAACAATGTAAGATCAACAATTCAAATTACAATAAACTATACAAATCAATTCAAACGACGTCAATACCACGGTACTTACTGGACCAAAAGTAAAATATCAAGATGATTGCCAGATTCAGATGTGGAAATGAAGAGAGAAACAACAAATACTGGTTATCGAGTGAAGAGAGATGGTGCAGGCTGTGCGGGATAGAAGAGGAAGCATTTAGGCATCTAAGGACATCGGGCAGAGAGGTTCAGAATAAAAAGAAGAAATGAAAAGGTTCTGTTAGAAGACTTAGGGCCAGGATAAGATTGGATGAAAGAAGTCATCAAAAAACGGAGGGCTAATTTAACATGACGTGTTATCAATATAAAATGTATATATAAAAAATCTGGTGTGGCCAACACAATACCTCCCGCCGTTTACAGCCCAAGTCACAAAAAAGATTAAGTTTTTTGGATTAGCGAATTTTACTCTAATATTGACAGTTTATTTCTTAAAATATAGCCTAATCTAATCCAAGTAACTACCTTTTTTTTAAACCCCTCAACAGGATTAAATCCCAATTACAGAGTGGGTTCACATTCACACACATCCATGCCTTAGTGGGATTCGAACCCAGAGCCCCGAGGGCACTCATGACATGAGACGTTGCTCTAACCATTGAGCCACCGGAGCTATAATAAAATGAAGATTAAATTTTAAATACCGGAATAGAATAGAATTCACTAATTCAAAAATGAGGATTAGCTTAATTTTTTTTGTGAATTGTTAATTTTTATTAGTCTAAATACATACCTACATATTTACTTATGCTGGAAACTGTATTGAATTTCTTTTCTATTGTTCTTAAAGTTGAAATATATTGAGAACTTCTAGTTTTAATGTAGGATAAGAATTGAATGCCTTAAAGTTCCTTACGTTTTTATTACAACATTATGTTGTGTTATACAAAAATGGACGTTTCGTGCGACATCCACACATCATCAGTTTAAAAAATAGTACAAAATAAATATAAAGTTATGATGACCATTGAGCCACCGGAACTATAGTAAAATGAATATTATAATTTAAATACGGGATAGAATAGAAATCACTAATCCAAAAATGAGAATTAGCTTAAATATTTTTGTGAATCGTTAATTTTCATTAACCAAATACATACATACACATTTACTTATGCTGGAAACTATATTGAATTCCTTTTCTATTGTTCTATTTACTTTTCCTTTTTAAAACTAATATTATTTTGAAATGATTAGTTCTTTGATAGTGACATTTACCTGCCAGTTACAAACATTTGAATAACTGCATTTTGTTTTTTTAATGCGAAGGCTCTAGGATTTAAATTATAGATAATTATATAAATTTATCCATAAAATATATAGAAAAAGTATTAATGCAAATCTATAAAAAAATAACATTTAAAGGCATTTTTCGAAGAAAAACTTGAGTACTTTGAGCTTCTAGTAAAGTTCCATTTCCGGTTATCCGATTTTCACCAAAATCTAATGGGCTCTTTCTAATACAGTAAAAGTTCGAAATACAAGATTTCAAAATTTTCTGAATGATAGAGTGGAGGATCCACACATACATAATCGTGAAAATGTTAAAACGTGGTCATTTACCAAAATCTTAATATGCGATTTGTAGCACGATACCTATACCTCCCTTACCATGGGTAGCGGGAGGTAAAAATGTGATTCTAAACCAATTTTGCAAGAATAAATCTAATCTAATTTATAAATGTGATAACTGTCTGACTTTGCTGTAGATTCACTATTTATGTATTAGAGTTCTTACATAAAATAAATAACAACGGATTCTATTATATTAAGTGGAATATCTTGTATATTTCAAATCCTCCCATATTTCCGTTACATAATCTGAACAATGAATATAAAACACCTTTTAGTCGAAGTAAATGGTAACAAGGTATTACTAACAAGCAGTATAGCGCAAAGCTGCAAAGCAGTCTTCTCTTCTCTCGGAGCCATTCAACCTACTTACTCCAACATGTCGTTAATGATCGCAACTAGAGCCATAATGTAACGCACTAAATAGCTCATTTGCACTCGTGCCGTCCCGAGAGCACCGCTGCCATTTTTACCACGACTCTCGCGAATTATTTTATAGGCGAGCTGGGCGTGGTAAATGCGCTGGTCAAATAAAATGCAGACTTAACTCGTGTTATGCTTTCGTTAGTGATATTTACAAGGGAACTTACAGCAAATTTGCTCGTAATAGGTGATTCTAGAGATCGCTGTTGCTCTGAATACCTGGCATTTAATGCTGTTTACTTTATAAGATGTGATATTTATTCTGATATGCTGTTTAAAACTTTTGTTTATGGATGAATATCATTAAGAACGATGTAAATTTCTAAGACCATTAATGGGGTATATACACCGTAAATTAGTATTTACAGTTATTTTCATTTTAATAATATACACTATCTATTGGTTGTTTCAATATAATTATTACAGATACAGTGCAGTCCAAAAGTTTTGGTAGACCATAGAGTTCTTAAGGCCTGTGTCCACGATCCTAGAAATCGATCCGAGTTCTGGGATATAGTTCGCAATTCGATATCTCGGATCGTGGACACTACCAACTCGGACGCAAAAATCGAATAGAAAACTAGAATGGAAAAATGCGTTCTGTCCCATTTTTTCGTACAAGTTGCTAATTTCATTTAACTGTTACCAATTTAAAACCTTGACGTTTGATGTTTGATAAGCTTGAAAATGATAAGGTTATAAAATATTACATAATTCTACTCATTTTTAATATTGATTATAAATAATTACTTATAAATATATTAATATATTCGTTGTAAAAATTTAATTTACTTACTGCCGGAATAAATTTTATTTTTATTAGTTTTTAGTATTGGTAGAAATGGCTGGAACTAACTTCATAAATTCGACCAACCTGACATCTGTAGTCATACAAGTTCAATGTTTATGATCAAAAAATGTGATCGAGAACTCGGGCCGATTTCTAGCATCGTGGACACAGGCCTTTAGAAAAGTAATAAAACAATTTAAAAAATTACAAAGTCGAAATGAATTTGTTTTTGTTTGATGGCGAGAAAATAGCTATTTGTTTATTAAGAGCGCAAAATGGGATATTGTCGATTGAGAGGCTGTTCTCTCGAAAATTGGATAAATGAAGTGATATTTTACTTGAAACCCATAACAGTTTTTAATGAAAAACTTTTCAATTTTAGTATTTAAGACTTTTATATCATGTGTAACAACATATTAGATTTCGGGTAAAATTAATAAACCAGAAGTGATACTTTACTTGAACAAATTCTAAATAAAATAAAATATATCATCACAGCATATTACCCATTGCTGGGTGTGCCAATCTGCTTTGTTCGCAGATATCGGTAATGATGATGACATATATTTGTACCGTGCGGGCGTTTATCAGGTGTCACCTCACGAGCACTCATTGCTGACGTGGAAAGTGCACCACAGGGGTCAATTTTATGCCATTTAAAATTCGGAATATGTGGCGTCGGTCGGGATCGAACCCGGTTCCCCAGATTCGCAACCAGACACTCAGGCACGCGGCCACGAGTGAAAAATATATTATGATATACTCCAAAACTTGCCAAATTTAGTATTTACGACTTTTATATGAAGGGGAATAACATATTAGATTTTGGCTAAAATTGATAAACCGGAAGTGAAGCTCTGAACAGATTTTCGTAAAAAATAAATTGATACAAGCCAAAACTTTTCAAATTTGGTATTTAAGACTTTTATATTAATGGAACGACATATTATATGTTTTCTAAAATTGATAAACCGGAAGTACTACTTTACAGGAAGCTATAAACAGATTTTCTTGAAAAATTATATTAAAACTTTCTCAAATTTGGTATTTACAACACGTGTAAATTTGAAACAACATTATTTTTTTACTATACCTATATGATAAACCGGAAGTGGTACTTAATTTGGAGCTCTTAACATATTTTCGAGTAAAATCATAATAACTTGTTCATCATCTCTCTAAACTGATCCACGGTGAAATAGATGATCCTACTTGCTTAAATCAACTTCCTTTCCACACTCCTTTCATACACACTCGCTATTTTCAAACCTTCTATCTTCCTACACCACGCAATAATGCCTTATGTCTTTCTCCTATATACCGAATGTGTCAAATTTATACAGAAAAATTTTCAAATATCGATGTATTCCGTTACTCCCCCAAAAAAATTCATTAATATTCTTAAACACATAAAGAGACATCGTTGCATGTTGTTCTTTTTTATTATTTTTATTCATTGATCGTTGTACAGATATTTACTCATTTTTATGTAATGTATTTCATGTATTTTTTGCCTGCCCTCTTACTGGGTTTTTACCTGTTGGGCATTGTATTGATAAATAAATAAATAATTAAAATATAATCCAAAATTTGGTATTACAGACATTTCTATTTATTAGAACAACAAATTAGATTTTGTTTACGAACGATCAACCGGAAGTGATACTTTACTTAAAGTTCAATACTATTTCAAACATAGAATTGACGGGAGGTCATGTATTGGCCACATCAGATTTTTTTATTAAAATGTATGTAGGTATTATTGCAATATGTATCCCAAACGTATTTTCTGAATTCATTTTATTAATTTTTTGTTTGAATTTTTCTCCATTTTTTAAATTGTCTTTTTCTTGAAATCTTTAAAAAAATTTATGTATCCCTACACCTACATTTATATCTTATTCACCCTTCAATTATCCCACACTATCACCTCCGCATCCTTCGTGTCTCTCCGCCTCTCTTCGGCTCCGGTCGACGGCGGAAACCCTTCCGGTAAGATCGGCGGTTATGAAGGGCACACAGGAGATCAGTATAACACGAGGGCACGTCCAACCCCGCCCTATGCCCAAGGGCCTGAAGGGCCGGGCCCTACGAGGCCCTATAAGCCAGAAGCGAGCCACCACGTGCTACTCGGATATAGAAATAAATGTAAGAATGAATGGAACCGATAAGTGATAGAAAAAGGTGGGAGATAGAAAGTGACCCTAAAGAAATTTTGGGGGAGATAGTATTCTTTAAATAAATGGAGGTGTTTTGGGCAAAATCTGTACAGCTTTGTAAGTTTTTATATGCGATCTATAAGTGCTGAAAGATAAATTTATCGATTTGTTTAGATAAATTACTATAAATATATCATCACGTCTTATACCTATTACACAGTTTGCGACGCAAATTCTTTTAAGGTTATCATTCCATACATACTCAGCCCAAATATAGGGCCATGTTACAATCTTACAGGTCGCAGTGACAAAAGTTAGCGCTTAAAGCCCTCAACTAGAAAAATAAAATTTGAAAAAATGATCACAAACTTTTCTATACACCCTTCTAGCAATTTTTTTAACCTATGGGTCGCGACTCAAATTTGGGTTGCGAAGGGGTGTGCGTGGGTCGCGTAAACTATTCCGAATTTTATAATTTTGATTACTATATATATATATATATATATATATATATATATATATATATATATATATATATATATATATATAATATTTCACTAAAATGTTACTAATGTTAACAAGTTAACAATACAATATAGAATTACTACTGCTACCAAGACATTGAGTGCCTTTTGGTAAAAAAAAAAACAATCGTGGGAAATTATTTCTTCTACTACCTATCTATATGTCCAAATCGGGGTTTTCTGCTCTTGTAATTACAAAAACTAACTTTTAGGAAGGAAGCGTACCGCCTCTATCAAGAAAATGAATATTAATAATTCAAATATAAAACCGCGATTTGAAGAAACTCAAACACATTAATTAACATTAATTTTTGTAAGCTCCTGATACTATCATTCAGAAAATTTTGAAACCTTGTATTTGGAACTTTTTCTGTAATGGAAAGAACCCATTAGATTTTGGTGTAAATCGGATAACCGGAAATGGCACTAGAAGTTCAAAGATTATTAAATTTTCTATAGCTTTGCATTAATACTTTTCTATATATTTCATGGATAAATTTATAAAATTATCTACAATTTAAATCCCAGGTCTACGCTTTAAACAAACAAAACGCAGTTATTCAAATGTATGTAAATGACAGATAATTGTCACTGTCAAAGAACTAATCATTTCAAAATAATATTAGTAACGTTTTAAAAAGAAAAAAGTAAATAGAACAATAGATCAGGAATTCAATACAGTTTCCAGCAGAAGTAAATATGTAGGTATATAAAAATGTTTAAGCTATTCCTCATTTTTGGATTAGTGAATTCTATTCTATCCCGATATTTAAAATTTAATCTTCATTTAATTATAGCTCCGGTGGCTCAATGGTTAGAGCAACGCCTCATGTCATGAGTGCCCTCGGGGCTCTGGGTTCGAATCCCACTAAGGCATGGATGTGTGTGAATGTGAACCCACTCTGTAATTGGAATTTAATCCTGTTGGGGGGTTTAAAAAAAAGGTAGTTACTTAGATTAGACTATATTTTAAGAAATAAACTGGCAAAATTAGAGTAAAATCCGCTAATCCAAAAATAAGGATTGACTTAATCTTTTTTGTGACTCAGGCTGTAAATGGCGGGAGGTATTGTGTTGGCCACACCAGAATTTTATTTAAATTTTTAAGAAATGAATTTTCAATCATGTTCGAAAGTTTAAATTGAACAAATGTGAGGAAGGTAATATTTACGTTTCGGGCAATTGACTATTGGACAAGATTAAAATTGAAAGCAAATTCATGTAGTTATCAAATTGTAATAAGTTCCGTTTTATTTAAATTAGTTTATCTTATTTTCGTGTTATTATATTATTAGTATATTCGTAGAAATTCATTTTCATATTTTTATAAATAAATCATTGTTTATAATAAGACATAATAAAATAGTGGGTCGCATAAAAAAAATATTTAAACTTTGGTCGCGCCTTGAAAAGGTTAAAAAGCGCTGTTTTAGAGTAATGGGAAGATTATTCAATTTTCGTACCGTATCAAACAAGTATACTAATTTTAAGAAGGACATTTTAAGGAAAAAATATGATTTTTAATATTAAATTTAAAATTATTGGAAACTTACTTCATAGAGCAGATTACTACGTACGCGGTAAGTAGATGTTACGTGAACGCACCCTTGTTTGCCTATCCACAGGTTAGATTCGGTTTAGGGCCGACTCTCCGGTTTGGCCTGCGGGAGGCATGCACAACAATTATACTGCAGCGGCCGGAATTAAAATCAGCAAAGTTAATGCAAGTTTTAATTAGTTTCCGCTCCGGAAAAAACGCTACAAGTTCGGTTTGTTGTTATAACACGTTCAACATTAACGGGATTTTTTATTCTGATTTGGTTCACCCCTAGAATATCGCTTCCCATGTTAATTAGATCAGGATGACTATTAAATCTGTAGCTGAGCTCCCTGAAATTCTATGCAGAGAAGTAAGCAAGAATTCTGGCTGTTTCATGACAAGCTGTATTTGAATTTAACATCCGTTAAGATCTACATACGTCACACATCTACTACATTTCAAATTCTTAATACTTTGAACACTTCTGCTATCGTCTTTTTGAAATGCGGAATAAATTTTCAAGTAAATGAATATAAAAAATAACAAACGAAGAAGGATTTGTGAAAAATCTCCCTGGGTTTTGAACCCGGGGGGCAATTCTTAAAAAGTGAGATGTCAGTGAGACTTGACAGAAGTGAGAAAAAACGTCACGTGACTTACTTGTCACGTAGTGACATTTTTTCTTTAATTCTAGAAATAATTTTGTCGTCTCACTACTTCACATTTCATCTCACTACGTGAAACTTATCTCCCCACCTTTTTGGTTGTGAGAATCAATGTCACTCGCTAAAGTTAAATAGAAATTTGCTTAATTCTAAATTATATTAACTAATATTATAAATAAAATTATTACAAATATGATGGTAGACGAAAGAGAAGTAGCTGCTGCTTTAAAGCATTTGGAAAATACAGAAATTACTTTTGAACCAAATTTTTGAAATATTATTTCGGCTGAATAAAAATTTAGTGGATCGCTTGGGTGACAATTTAAACCAACCAACTAAGTCATAGATCAGCATTAGGGATTCCAACAAAAAATTTAACTACTTTACGTTTTTTGATTTGTGGGTATTCAGCTTGTTTTGGGAAATGACATACATTTAGGTATTAAACTACAGCCCGATTTAAATATTTTACACATACTTATACAATACAAATACGTTTATGTTGTTCGATTACGGCAATAATAATAAATAGTTAATATAGAAAATTTAGCTATACGTTAGTCACTCGTAAGCATAGGGGCGGAGAAAATTTGGCCCGCGGGCTGCCTAACACAGACACTACACTACGGACACGGACTACGGAGACCTACGGACTCAAAATTCAATAAATATAGAAAAAGTAGTTGTGTATGGCAACATTATCAATACCAGCTAAAATGAAAATAAGAATATCACGGTAAATATGTAAAGGTAATCAAAGAAGAGTGCAATGTAGTACTGTCAGTGTCACTTTTATATCAAATTTTTCACTTGCTAAATCATGGCCATTTAGATAGATGAAATATATCTCACTTTGTTTCGGGAATTAAAAAAGTGAGAAAATATGAAATGAGATGAGAGTGAGATGAAATTTTATGTCACCTTGTGAGAAAATTCTCATATTTCAAGAATCGGTATCCAGGGCTTTCCTAAATCTAGTACAACGCTCTAACAAATTGAGCTACAACATCCCATTGAAGTCCGTAAATATTTCACATGCCACTTAATATAGTTCTCGGTAACTACGTTATAGAAATTCACTGTTGGGAAATAGTCTTTAATATTTATACAAAATACAAAACAATGAAATTTAATAATATTAATGGACACGTGTGTTGGCTCTCGTTGAAACATATTAAACAAATGAGATTTTATTAAAACACTCTTAAGTTTTTTTTTTCACAGTGTTCTCACAAAAGTTTTCGCTGTTTTCTTCCACATTGTTCTCCAATTGCAGTCTCCAATATCATTCAGAGCATTTTAAGTCCTGTAATGAATAATGACACTTCCAGATACACTGTAAACTAATTCCAGTGAACTTTTATTTTCCACGGCATTCTTTCTTGCGAATCGCGAGGTTTGGTAAGAGCCACATAAAATTAGTTATCTGGAAGGCATCATCAACGGGTCTGCCAGTTCACTTAATTTAACTTTAGTACGTCTCTGATCCACTTGGGATTGAGAATTTTATGATTCTTTTGTTTTCAACTTGAGGTTGAGTGTACGGTAACTAGCTGCCGGGGACCGTACTAGGGATTTTATTCTTTTTAAATTGGAGGAATTCTAGAAATGAGTAAATTTTAAAATGACTTCTTCCTTTTTAAGAAACCATCTTGAACTGAAGAAAATATAAACATATTATCAAGAGTTATTATCTATACCCTGTTTTTTAATCTTAAGGAGTATGCGAAAGACAGATTTACACTATAGAAAATTACCAGAATAAGTTACTAGATTTTTGTTTGCGCGAAATATAAAAACACCGTTTGAAAGCAATATACTTCGCAATGAAATTTTTTGGGGTCTCGTGGCCGCGTGCCTGAGTGTCAGTTCGCGAATCTGGGGAACCGGGTTCGATCCCGACCGACGCCAAATATTTCCAATTTTAAATGGGACAAAATTGACCCCTGTGGTAACGCCCGCACGGTGCAAATATTTCATCATTACCGATATCTGTGTTCAAAGCAGATTGGCACACCCAGCAGTGGGTAACAAGCCGTCATGATATATTTTTTTTATTCAGGAATTTTTTTTTAAATAATAATATAACTACATTTTTTAATTGAATATATTGGTAATATATATATATATATATATATATATATATATATATATATATATATATATATATATATATATATATATATATATATATATATATAAATTATTTATTTATTTAAAAATTCATACAACAGTATACAATAACAAAGAAACAAAATACAAAAATAAATATTACATTTAATTCGATGTAACGGTGCCAAATCTGAGCGACATTCTTTTTCTTTCAACATTTTATTCAAGGTGGGATCATTCCTGCGGAAAAATGACCCTGTTTCACATTTTTAAAAGGTATTTTAAATGAAAGTTTATGCATTATTCTTCATAGTATTATAATAATAATTTATTGTTATTTTCCTAAATAATTAAATAAAAAGATTGGCGCCAGAAATAGTCATGAAAAACAATCCCCCACTCCTGTGACGTCGAAATACGTCATTCATAGCCAATTGGAAAACAGTTAACGTTATTTATATAAATAAAAGTAGACATGTTAAACTATGTGCTCTGACGTTACATTCTGTTTCAGATAACGTGACTTTTTCAAAATATTACACAAATATCAGTATTATCTATCTGCCATACTGGGTTCTTTACATATTCGTTGAATGTTTCAACTACATGAGGCCTACCACCACAATTTTTATAAATGTAACATCCTGTCTGTTGTTTATATAACACGTTAACCACCACCGATAAATTTTAAAACTTTATTCCTGCACCAGGGTAGTGATTAAAGGAAGGAACTTTTTTTTTTCTTTGGACAAGTTGTCGAATATTTCTTAACTTTACACAGACTATGTCTACCATATTTGGTCACTACGAAAAAAAAATCTGATGTGGCCAGCAAATTACCTTCCGTCAGTTCTATGTACTTTGTATAAATGTCATATAGAAAGTTCCTTGCAAAAGATTATATTTCTTATACATTACCTTAAGGCAGTTGTGTGTACTTTATACAAATTCTATACAGAAAATTTCTAGCAAAAGATCCTATATTTCTAGTAAAATTATAACACAAACATACTGTGAATTGCACTTTTCACTGATACAATTCAATCAGAATTTTCATAATATAGCACCTGTTTCCAGAGTTATAGCATAGCTGGCTAATATAAGATATTTAATATCTTTATAATATTTTAACTTTATGTCCATTTAATATGAAGTATAAAATGCATTCAAATCGTATAGAGAATAAAATATTCTTTAATATTTATAATAACATTAAATATGAAAAAATGATATTCAACATCGTTTTTTTTTTCAAGAAAAACTGTTAAAATCTTAAAATAAGGGTACTTCCGATTGACCAATTACAACCAAAATCTAATCAGCGCTTCATAGGGATGTAACGAAAAAGAATTAAAAAAAAAAATTTTGGAATTGTAGTACACACACACGCGCGTACATAGTGACTGATATTCTTATCTGCCCGGAAAAACTTTTTGATGTGATTTATGTATGTATAATTTTAAAGAAGGAAATATGGAATTTTTGGGAATCACTTATCACTTATGCTCACTTATTATATTTATGCAAATAATTGCCGTTAGAGAGACTTTCTATAGATCAATTCATCATTAAATAACAATTCCATAGATATAATACTTTGATCTTCCCACAGAACACAATAGTTTGAGCAATCTATTTGTCATGTATAACGATATCTATTTCCAGTACACAAGTTGTCACATTTCAATATAATATCACGTTATCTGACAGCCATCTATTCACACATGCGCAGGTGAAAATACCGGGCTTAATTCAATTCGCATCACAGCACTATCATAATACAACAAACGATTTATCATTATGTTCAGAGCGGGTGTCATTATCTTCAAATGTGGTATTTATTATATTATACAAATTAACGGATCACTGCGAATTTATATTCATTATAATAAACACTGACAATGAAACATATGTATCATTATATGGAATAGTTTATTAATATATCAATTGGATTGTAAATTATGAGGCCCTTTAAATCTTCTCTATACATCTATACCTAATTGGTTTATTAATTAGACTCAGTAATAATTTTTTCTACTCCCAATTCAAATACCTACTAAAAATAATACTTATCTTAATAATGGACCTTTCCAATTTAAGGGCTATCTCTTTCTATCGCTGCAAATAGTAAGAAAATGGCGCGAACAACTGCCAGTTGGGCTGTCAAACGAAACGTCAAAAATATTGCAGTCATTAAAATACCTGTATTCTCAGTGAAAATTTGCATCGTTAGACATTTTACCTTCAATAAAAGCTTTTGTAACTTATTTCGATAAGATTTTTTAAAGTTATCTTACATTTTACGTTTAATTTTGTTAGAATCAAACATCATAGATCTCAGTTGTTCTTACTATGCGCAGATCCCCATTGCGCATATCTTCTATCTCTTTAAATTGGAAAGGTCCATTATTTTTATTCTAAGAACAGGTGTAAATTTGCATCGTTAGACATTTTATCTTCAATAAAAGCTTTTTTCGAGAAGTTTCTTAAAGTTGTCCAAGATTTTTCTCACATTTTACGCCTAAATTTGGAAAAAACAAACGTCATGTACCTTAGCAGGGCCGGCCCAACTTACAGGCAAGCCAGGCGACCGCCTGGGGCGAAATTGGTTTTAGGGCGACATTTTTTGAGACTATTTTTTTGAAAAATAAATTAAAAATCAAATTATAAGTTTGTTGACTCGTCCAGTGTGTAGCTTTAATCATAATGCTGACAATTCCAGTTGCAGCAAACTTATATTTTTTATACGTTATACTAAGAAAGAAGAAAGGTTAAATTCGTTTATTATATCAATCTACTGAAAAATACCCCAACATAAAAAAAAATGCAACAAAAGCTTTTATACGGAATCCTGTACAGAAAAATACACTGATGCAGCCCCTCGCCAATTTGGAAAAAGGCAACATATTTTGGTTTTTGACATTTTTCTTGAAAACGGTGATCCGTATCGAAATTTTATACAAAACAAGATTCTTATATTTTTTTGCCTAGAATGAACCGTTGAAGAGTTAAATTAGATTTTCCGAATTGCAAAATAACGAAAAGTATTTATACCGAGACTTATTCCTACACTGAAAAATATTTTTTCTTTCCCTATTTACAGGGTTAGTCATGGGAGAGTTATTTTGAAAGTCCGTTTGTTTGCAACCCAAAAAACAATACAAACACACCATATTTAATTGTTTAATGTCAAAATGACAGAACCATCACTAGACAGGCAAAACAATTGTTCATAATGTATGATTTTTTTCAATTGTATGTGTAACATAATTACCTATTACATACTTTTTTAGTAATTACTTGTATTTTATATAAATTATTTATCACGAAAATGAAAAAGAAACTACTCTTTATACTTATTTTTCGTATATAATTGTTTTCCTTCCACCGTGCGTGAAAAGTACTTTTCACACACTCTTTACAGTGTGTAAAGAAGCACTAGTGGTTGAAAAGTAAATAAGCGTTGGTAGAAAACATTTAAATTCGGTTAATTTACCTGTCATTGTACATAATTAGGTAATAAATAATAATGAAAGTAATAAAATTTATTAAGAAATGTTATTGTACACTGTAAATGAAACAAGTGTGAAACATCACACTCGACCAAAATAGTACTACTTTATAATAATAATAATAATAATAATAATAATAATAATAATAATAATAATAATAATAATAATAAACTTTATTGCCCAACAGAATCCAGTTACAGGGCTAAAATATAATATATAAATACATTAATATAACATACAAACAAATAATGTGAATAAAGAAATCTAAATGTAGGGTACAAAACAAAACAAAATAGAAAATATATACTGTGTAGAAGTTCACAGACAAAATAAATTAAAGAACATTACAGGAATATATCCTTATACTTGGTCTCCGCAATGTTACACATGATGTGGATTGGCGACCGCGACAGTACATCAGTGCGCGCTGATGGTAAGTGGAAAGTCCGGGAATACCTGGATTCTAACCTAGGAACATGAATAGGCACACGTGATAATAAAAAAGAGTCATCAATTTTATTGTGCAACAGCATCCATAAAAATTTAGCACAAATCATACACACTCGTTGCATAAATAACTATTTATTAAATGCTAATATGAATTTTTGTTATAGGTACGTACCAACTTTCAAATCACGTCATGATTCCGTAAATCAAAGTCTTAAACGTAAGTAAAAAAAAATAATAATATATAAGTAGACATAAATAATTTGTGCAAAAAAATCCTGGTAATACATTCAATTACTCGTATATTTAATAAGTGACAATTTTATTTTTAAAATTATTTTATTATTATTGTATTATTTTAAAATTTTCATCGACAGCACTAATTCATATTTAGAACCAAAATTTTAATATAATCCTTATGTTCATAATAGTGAAATTGAAAAGTAAATATAATCCTGCTGTTGACACTTTTCAAATTAAATATAATTTTAATTAAATTAAATCAATTTATAATAATATTTATAATTGAAAATAAAATTCACATATCCAAATTAATACATAATAAACGACAACAAATATCAAACTGTCACAAATCTACCGTAATATGGTCAATATAATTAATTATCTCGAACTGTGTGCAAATGATCCATAGGTTGATTGTTTTGTAAATTCATTACTTCACTATAATTTCATTCATTCATGTGAGATAAAACGTAATTGTACGGTTCGTGGTAGCATTAACAATTCATTGGAATCATGCTGAAATATTAATGGCAATTAATACTAGTGTAGATATACTGTACTAGCTATGGCATTATCAGTGTTTTTTGTAGTCTTGGATGGTGCATTACATCGCATACATTGTTGAATGTATAATGCATTATGCAAGAATAGGAGACCGGTAATTTTGAAGCTAGGAAGTTTAGCTTGGTTGATGTAACAGATATCTATATAGTTATTAGAATATTTTTTCCCAAACATTAGAAACCATTCAAGCAAAAATGTTTTTATATATTGCTATAATACATTTAATTTGACTTTTGTTATTTAAAAAGTCATTTCTGTAGTTTAACTTATAGTTTTTTCATATATAATATCATAAGTGGGGGTCTCGTGGCCGCGTGCCTGAGTGTCAGGTCGCGAATCTGGGGAACCGGGTTCGATCCCGACCGACGCCAAATATTTCAAATTTTATATGGCACAAAATTGACCCCTGTGGTGCACTCTCCACGCCAGCAATGAGTGCCCGTGAGGTGACGCCTGGTAAGCGCCCGCACGGTGCAAATATTTCATCATTACCGCATCTGTGTACAAAGCAGATTGGCACACCCAGCAATGGGTAATAAGCCGTGATGATATATTTATTTATTTATTTATAAGTGGTAAATTTTTGCAGGAAAAATTTTCAGATTGTTCCGAGAGCTGGTTGCCTAGCAATTTATTGAGTGGTATTGACAAAAAAAATCACGAGTTGTGAAACGAGTGATTTTTGATCAATGTCACGAGATAAATGGGCTACAGGCTCGAGTAAAGCAATCGAAAATTATTCCAGGATAAAATTTAACCACGAATGGTATTCGGATGACTATTTCCAAAATAAAAATCAGGTAATCATTTAAATATTTTATTTCTTGACAAAAATCTTCTAATTTTCATTGTGTTATGTGAGATGTTATAATTACGTTTGCTTTTTCAACGTTTGAAATATTCCTGTCCGAATCGACTCGTTTTTAATAAAAACTGATAACAATGAAAATATACACACTTGGCAGGTATGTAAAAAATGTTTCTAAAACATCAAAAAATTTTCGCTTATCAAAACTCACTTACTAGTAAAAATACGACATCTTATTGGCTTAAAGGGTGCGATTTTTTTTTCAAACTTTGTAGAAATGGCACTTTTTGTGACTTGATTCACAAGGTAGAAGTTTCATTTCTACGCCGCTGGAAATTTCTACGCCGGCGGAGTAGAAATAAAATAAACAAATATCCATAGAAACGACATAGAATTAGCGAATAAAAAGAAAAGTAGTGCGTTTGAAAAAAAAAATTAATGTGTCATTCGGAATAAAAGTGTCTTTGTGTGCCTCGCATGCAATTGTCCGACTCGCTTCGCTCGTCGTGCAAACTTCCATACTCGCCACACAAAGTATCACTTTTACTCCTAATAACACAATATACTATTGTGACGCTGTTTTATCAAAATGAAATTTAGTAACTAGGTAGAATCCTGAATTTGAATTGGCTTATAAATTTATGAGTGAAATAATCATATATAATATCATAAGTGGTAAATTTTTGCAGGAAAAATTTTCAGATTGTTCCGAGAGCTGGTTGCCTAGCAATTTATTGAGTGGCATTGACAAAAAAATCACGATTTGTCAAACGAGTGATTTTTGATCAATGTCACGAGATAAATTGGCAACAGGCTCGAGTAAAGCAATCGAAAAATTTTCCAGGATAAAATTTAACTACGAATAGTATTCGGATGACTATTTCCAAAATAAAAATCAGGTAATCATTTACATATTTTTTTTTCTTGACAAAAATCTTATAATTTTTATTGTGTTTTGAGGTGTTATATTTAAGTTTGCTTCTTCAACGTTTTAAACAGATTCCTGTCCGAATAGACTCGTTTTTAATAAAAACTGATAACACTGAAAATATACACACTTTGACAGGTATGTAAACAACATGTTTCTAAAAGTCAAAAAAATTTCGCTTATCAAAACTCACTTACTTGTAAAAATATAACATCTTATTGGCTTAAAGGTGCGAATTTTTTTGTGACGTTGTTTTGTCGAAATGAAACTTGGTAACTATAGGTAGAATCCTAAATTTGGATTGGCTTGTAAATTTATGAGTGAAATAGTCATTTATATATTTAGCTTTGCAGTTAGTACAGCTAATGACGAATTCATTTATGGGTTTTGAGATACCAGAGGAGGGAATATTAGAAAAAAAATCATTTCCTCATTTTAATATTAAAAGCGTAAAACATTAATTCCTGATTACAGACACGTTCATTAATTCTTTGATTAGTTAACGGTATCAAAATGAACAAATTCGTATTAGTTTCCTTGTTATTATTACATTTAAATCAATGCTGTCAAAAAATCGCATTGCAATTTTTCGTTTGGATAATCCGTTAACTAATCAAAGATTCGCATTGCAATTGTTCGTTTCAATGCTCCGTTAACTAATCAAAGAATTGATGAAAGTTTCTGCAAGCGTACATTAAAATTAAATTTATTACTGAAATTTTTTGATTTAACCATCTGTTCACATTCACAGGTAATATAAATACGATATATCAAAAGTTTTCAGACGAACTAAAAACTCAACTGAATCTGAACTGTAACCAAAAGCCCGGTTCTAATTCATTTTCGAGACTTATCTCGACAAATACTAAACGCAGAAAAAACTGTTGTAATTAGACCACACTAACTATAATAGAATAGAGATAAGATCTCTAAAATGGTTCAGTTACTTACTGAGTATATAGGAAAATCGCTGGGCAAAGCGTATAGTCCAGTGACCAATAGGTATGGTATGACTAGCGAATGAAAGTTGACGTTTAAATTATTATAAAGATGTGGTTTCTTTTGAAACCCTGGCTGAAAATAGATGGCCGACTAGGGTAACTGAATACCAAAACAGGGGTGTGTTTAGAATATTTTAAACATTTTTCGTTTATGTTGATTATAACAAAATATTTTGATCTTTAAACTATTTAGTTTGGCAATTCTATGAAATAGGATTATTTTTAATTTCCTCTAATAGTAATTCCGACTCGAGGGTGCTTACACCTGAGACGAACGAACTAGAATTTGCGGTATTAAATTTTTATAAATACATCCCTGGATCCTGTTGCTAAGTTCACTTTAAATACCTCCTGGGCCCTGTTTCATAAAACTTCTACACTTGTAAATTACCACTGTAGAATTTGTCAAACGAATAATTTGACAAGTTTCTGTTTCAAAAACCTACAAGTGTTAATTATAAGTGACAAGTAAACTAGTCTGTATTTTTGCAGTTTACAAGTGTAGCGTTTCAAAAAATATTTACTGGTTTTTACTACTAGTATTTTACAAGTGAATAGTAACCATGAATGAAAGATTGGTCATTTGAAAATTACAAGTTGACAATTAAATTCTTTATGACAATTAATTACAGGAATTTTCTTATGTAATGTAAAAAACATGTGGTCCAGTGATTCAAAAGAGAAAGATGTTCATGTTCATTTTCGACGGGCTAGAATTTTTATAAGAAAATTGTGCTATGAATAAAAGGGAGCAATTATTCCAATATTAAAAAAAATTATTAATCTAATTAAAATTTAAAAAAAAATATGAAAATGAGTTTATGTTTAAATAAATAGAGAAAATTATTATACTTATTATTATTTGTTAACAAATCCCTAATCCCGGCAATATTGCCAGTCCTTCTCGTTAATGCGTGCGAAACAGCGAATTTATAGATTAATTTATATTTTTCGCATTTCATATATTTTTTTTTAATTTGTGGAAAAAGCGCCAAATGGAATGTCTTTATGTTCTTTAATTTCCCGAAAAAACGTCAATTTAACAGCATTTTTGCCATATTAAATATAATTACAAATTATAATTTCATCTGCTTTACTTTCATTGATTGCAAGGGTTGAATGCCTTGGTTGAATGACAAAATGTGTATATAAAATTAAATTATTTTAAAACGCATACTTTTTAATGTGATCAAAATACATATTTAAGGCAAAGGTGGCTGCATATTACATTTACTATGAAACCTATATGGTTTCAAACTTGTCAACTTGTAAAAATACACTAGTAATATTGGAAAACTGACAAGTACTTAGTCAAAAATTATTCTTGAAACACAAATTACTAGAACTTGTCACTTGTACACTTGTCACTTGTAACTTGTAACTTGTCGACTAGTAATTTTTATGAAACAGGCCCCTGGTATTGAGTACAATTCTAATCTTCTGTAACGGAATATATAAGGGTCAGTTTCCTTTCAAATCAAATATAGGGAAATGTTTTCAAATGAAACCACATCTATTAAATAATCTAAACGTCAACTTTCAGTCGCTAGTCATACTATTCTACCTGGAAAGAAAAAGAGAGGATGACCAATCTTGGAACGAAGGGGTGAGAGGAGCGATGAGACAACGGAATCTGGAAGATTATCTAATGTATGACCGGGAAGCTTGGCGTTGGGAATTCGGAAGGTACCATCTAGCTGTATAATTATGCATTGTATTCAATACGATGCAATAAATTGAGTACATACATCTTTGTATTTTAAATTGAACATAATTAAATCCAAATATATATTAGAAGAAAATTATTATTTTCAAATTATGCTTATTATTAATAATAAATAAAATTAATAAAATAAAATTGCATTTTATAGAATAAATTAGGGGCTGTCCTTAAATTACGTAACGCAAAATTAGGAAATTTTTGATACCCCCTCCCCCCTTTGTAACGCACCCGTAACGCAAACATGAACCCCCTCATATATTACGTAACGCAGTACATGACCCCCCCCCCCAATTTTTTACTGGATATAAAAGTATATGGCCTCCTTAATATTCAGTTAAAATTTGAAACAGAAACTATTTAAATTAATGTACATAAAGATGAAAAATAACAGAACAGAACAGAAACTATTTAAATTAATGTACATAAAGATGAAAAATAATGTACTACTCTTGCGCTACGTCTTGTCACCCCAATTTCTTTACTGGATATAAAAGTATATGGCCTCCTTAATATTCAGTTAAAATTTGAAACAGAAACTATTTAAATTAATGTATAAAAGATGAAAAATAACAGAACAGAACAGAAACTATTTAAATTAATGTACATAAAGATGAAAAATAATGTACTACTCTTGCCCTACGGCTTGTCACCCCAATTTTTTTACTGTATATAAAAGTATATGACCTTCTTAATATTCAGTTAAAATTTGAAACAGAAACTAATTAAATTAATGTACATAAAGATGAAAAAATAACAGCACAGAAATTAAAAGCATATGCATTTCCATATGCTTTTAACAAACTATTGCAAAGTTTTTCCTTATCAACACTACTTGAATTCATGTTTTAATATGAATTGCATTACACGAATGAAAGACCACTGGCCCGAATTTGAACTGTGCCCGACATATGTTGACTGTTATTGAAAACAAACGACTGCCTGCATATACGAATTAGCACCGCGAAATTTGAATGTTTCAAAATTATTAAAGCAAGTTTAGCAATATTTTTTAAATTTTATCGTTACGTAACGCACACATTAACCCTCCCCCACCCCCTCGTAAAGCTGCGTAACGCTACTCTTGACCCCCACCCCACCCTTGAAGCGTTACGTAATTTAAGGACAGCCCCTTAGTACCCCATGTAAATGTAGTAATAAGTGACGTTATTATCTAGTAATATTTATTGATTACGTTTATCTTCTGCCTATTAATTTTTGGTATGCATATAAATTGATAGAAATAAGTTACTAGAAAATTTATATCATATGGTTTCAATACTAAATAATTTCTCTAACCATACTGCCACGCACCTAATTATGAAAATGCCCAATCCTTGCACTTAGGTTAACATCAAAGCACAATTTTGCGTCCATTCGTTCGCCCATAAAAGAATCGAATGGAAAGGAAAGTCGCAATAACGAATAACAGTAAACAGTAATATACGATAACCAGGGGCTAGCATTTAGCAATCAGCTCGCGCCCGGCATTGCAGTTAATTCCTGCCCCGCCAGGGGCGTGCGACTGGGAATACACACGGGGCAATGCGCTCTATTTAACACAAAATACGCCACATAAATTGTCTGGAAGATACCGATAAGTTAAACGAAAATATATAAATTAATAATGGGGTCCTCCACCGTACTAACAAATTCGCAAATTGATATTTGATATTAAAACCTGGACATTGCACAAAAGTTTTCAAAAAGTTATTAGTTCTTAATCTGATGTGGCCAACACAAAACCTCCCGCCATTTAATTTTTATTAATCAAATATACATACTTACATATTTATTTATGCTGAAAACTGTATTAAGTCCCATTCCATATAAATATGGTTCTATTTAGGGGAGACCGGTGTCAATTGTTACAAAATTTAAATTTTTATTTTTCACGAGTTAACGTTACATTTCGACATTTTGAAATTAACTATATGAGAACCTACCCAGCTTAGTGAATAATATTTTGAATTTTAAACTTTTGAAAATGTGACAAATATAAAAGTATAAGGATTTTTAGTCAGGCATTACAAATGTTTCAATTGACACCTGACTGGTGTCAATAGTAACAGGGCCAGTGTCAATTGTAACAAATTTCAACAGTGATGTAATAAGATAAAATAACAGATAAAAGAAGAAATTATTGAAAAAAGAAACATTTATTTATTACCTCAGAAAATACAAAATTCAGATGACTCAACTAAAAGCAAACATAATATATATTCTGCTGGTGATATGGACTATTTTGACCAATGCCTTCAGTCGCTAATGAAATTGCAGTTTAGGTAAACATAAAATAGGTCTTTCTTCGTACAATTTAACTTGCCCGGTGTCCAGATTTTACATTTTCGCCACTGCAACCAATCTTCTGTGCTCAAAATATATGGGCCAATACATCAGAGAGTTTCCTCATCGGAGCCATCTAAAGAATAATCTGCGACTGTTACTTTCGGAAGTGTTTTTCGTTTTTTTGCTCTTCTTCTTTTATGTTTTCGATAGCAATGGTTTTTTCTTGTAATTTTTATCATGATCAATACTGTACTTAAATATTAAACACGTTACAATCGACACCGTGGTATGTGTTACAACTGACACCGCTTCAATTATAAAGATATTATTTGCTTTTTTGTATTTATTAGGAAATAATTCGAAATGTTTTTTAATGAAAAATAAAAGCAGATATAACTCACAAACTGATCCGTAACTTGAAATATTTCCGAGTAGAGCACTTATAGTGTTTTAGAAACAATATGTGTCACTACCTGCATTTACTTTTTTGTCGATTTATAGTCATTCGTCAGAAACAGACGCCGTATTTGCGCGTATGTACTTACACTGTTATACTAAATACCAAAGAGCTATGACTCTTTCTGCTTCACTCTGCAAGTGCGTTTTAATCTACTTCGAAAAGATGGCCCTGTTACCTACCCTTGTTACACTTGACACCTGTTACAATTGACACCGGTCTCCCCTACTGTTTTCTTTTTGAAACGTTACTATTATTAATTTGAAATGATTGGTTCTTTGTCAGTGACATTTATCTGTCAGTTACATATATTTGAAATATGAACTGTGTAACCAAGGAGTTGTGTTGCTGTTTGTTTAAAGCGTAGGCTCCGGGATTTAAATTATAAATACTTTTATAAATTTATCCATAAAATATTTAGAAATAGTATTAATGCAAACCTGTAGAAAATTTAATAATCTTTAATTCTTATATATGTACTCCTCGACTGGATCAAGGTAATACTGGGAAAACTTCGAGAAAAACAGTCTGATGAAAACGTTTGAAAATTGTTTTATTACATAGCCTCCGTTTCGGCACCAAATATGCCTTCTTCAGGGAAATGTAAACTTACTAAGTTGAAATAATTGCGTAGACTTCCACAGTCTGAGTCATGAGAAATATTCGTTTTCCGGGAATGGACTGTCATATTTTGAGTCAAAGCTCAACGTTTCGCCCGCAGTCGTATGGGGCATCTTTAGGAGCAAGGGGGATAGTACTGTCTTAAACAAGGTTACCCGACGTGTCAACCACGCTAGAGGCCGAGTTTAAGTAACAAAGGGGGGGAGACTCAGTTTACAAGGTTACCCGACGTGTAAACCACGCTAGAGGCCAAATAAACCAAGTGACGAAAGGAAGGCCGAGAAGACAGTTATATACTAATCTAAAGATACGGTAGATGAGCAAAGCTAATGAGGACCAATGGGAATCGAGTTCGTAATGGTAGATTGGGCGTATCGTGTTCCGAAAATCACCGGTTTCCACATGTGGCTCAAGAAATAGCCATCATCCCGATTGATGTTATTAGGATGTTTCCATATTTCTAAAGTTTCCCTGTATTTACGTCTGTAAAACTCAGGGACAGGTGCTAAAATGCGGAAATTTTCAAATAAGATGTTATGTCCTGTGTTGTGTTGGTGTTATGCGACCGCAGATGTTAATACCATACCATTACTCAGACAGCGTTTGTGTTCTGACAATCTAGTGTGAACACTCCTTCCTTCCTGTTTATCTTTTGCCAAAATTATTTTTAGAAAAATGCTTGAGGCATTTGATCATTGTTCAGTGTTATACTTTTTCCATTTTCAAAAAAATCAATGTACACGTTAATTCAAAAATTCCAATTAGGTCACATATTAGCAGATTAACGTAAAACTTGTTAAAAACACTAATAACAGTTCATATAACTTCACAAAAATAATTGTATGTCTTGTGCTGCCTTCTCTGTGTTAGGCCGCAAACTTTTCAATCCACTCTGTAAAGTATCTAATCATCTTACGTTTGTAAAGTTGAAATATCGATCTAGAATCTTTTGTGCAATAAAAATTTGAATTTATATGCATATTCCGATATAACTTGTTATGGAGTAAAAAGGATATACATATACAGAATTCGAAGAGAATATTACGTATGTACATATATCTACTTGCTCGTTAGTTGCAGAGAAAGCTGATTTTATTTCAGTGTTTTATATCCTCAACTTCAAAGGCATATGATTACTGCTGCTTTGTACTGACGAACAAGACGATTGTATTTCTTTGTGCATCATCTACATACTCGTAAAACAAATAAAAAAGTTTCAGTTAGGTATCCAATAATATACACACAAATATTTAAATTGATTTATTGATCAAATGCAGTTTAATCAAACTACAATTCGGCAGTATTCGTTATAACAAATAGTCAACTCAAAAATTGACATGTCATATATTATTGTAAATATCAATACTAGGTACCTGTGATCGAAGAAGTTATTTAAGTTTTATAAACATCTTTTCTATACATTAGAATCTACACAAAGAGTTTGTAAAAATAGTCATATATTTTGCTTTTTCCAAGACTTTAATTTAAGATTGCAGAAATTCAGAAATATACATTTATTGAGCTTATTTATTTTAACCCAATGATATTTGCACTAGATTAAACGAAAACTACTGGAAGTTTACTTCATCGCTTATTAGTGAATCAGCTAGTTTCACGCCGTGTCCAAAACCACTGCTTGTTTAGTTGTGATTGTGATGTTCAGCACAATAATTAAAAGTTGTACGTAAGTCACATTTTAACAACGGGAGTAGACAAATAATTTTTCGTACTCATACATTGAAATGTGTTGTTTCGCGTCGCCTACGCAACGTCCGAAAGGTCAATTTTCCAGGGCTCCACCACATAAGCAACCGGAAAATTTTGGAAAAAACACTTTCCTATTTCTAAAGCATTTCTTAAAGAAATATATTTATAATAAAAAAGTATAGTTTGTCAAACATTCTTTCGCTTAATAATTGTAAAAGAAAATGGTGGAATATTGAATAAAATTTAATATTAAAATAATGAAGTTAGTGCCTTTGGTTCACAATATTGGCACTAATTTCTGCTTGGCGGGAGTCGGCAAGACAGAGCACTCGGGAAGTCGGTAAAACATAACCAAGAAACGTAATGTAAATTATAACAAAGCAATAGGAAATTTAACAGTTAACAAGTTTATGAAGTATAAATTTGCTATATACTACAAGTGAAATACTTGGTAAGTAATAAATAGTTATTTAGATACCATGATTAACACTAGATTGCATAAAAAACATTAAAATAATTGGAATTTAAATTTGACACATCACTCTGAAATTAGCTAAAAAGCAGTGTTATGTAATAAGGTTTTAATAATAGTATATTGTGTTATTAGGAGTAAAAGTGATACTTTGTGTGGCGAGCATGGAAGTTTGCACGACGAGCGAAGTGAGTCGGACAATTGCATGCGAGGCACACAGACACTTTTATTCCGAATGACACATTAATTTTTTTTTCAAACGCACTACTTTTCTTTTTATTCGCTATTTCTATGGATATTTTTTTTCAAACCTCGTAGAAATGGCACTTTTTGTGACTTGATTCACAAGGTAGAAATTTCAATTCTACGCCGCTGGAAATTTCTACGCCGGCGGAGTAGAAACAAGCTAATTTCTACGCCGCCGGAGTAGAAATAGCTAATTTCTACGCTGGCGGCGTAGAAATAAAATAAACAAATATCCATAGAAACTACATAGAATCAGCGAAAAAAAGAAAAGGATTGCGTTTGAAAAAAAAAATTGAATGTGTCATTCGGAATAAAAGTGTCTTTGTGTGCCTCGCATACAATTGTCCGACTCGCTTCGCTCGTCGTGCAAACTTCCATGCTCGCCACACAAAGTATCACTTTTACTCCTAATAACACAATATACTATTCTATATATTTTAAGGTTAAATTTATAAAATTATCTATAATTTTAATCCCGGAGCCTACGCTTTAAACAAGCAAAACTCCTTGGTTACACAGTGGTTCATATCTCAAATGTATGTAACTGACAGATAAATGTCACTCTGAAATTATTTCAAATTAATAATAGTAACGTTTTAAAAAGAAAATAGTAAATAGAAGCATAGTTATATGGAATGAATCTTAATACATTTTCCGCAATAACTAAATATGTAAGTATGTAGATATATTTAAATTACAATAATCAGAGATTGCAAAACAAATTTAGAATTTTCTCTGTTCAAATACTAAATACTAATGGTTATAGAGAATTTTATCTGTTTAAATGACAACAAATTATTTTGTATTTATTTACCATTGCATTAAAGATGACTTCCTGAAATCATAGTTATATAAATTGATATCTAGCACGAATGAATGAGTTGTTTTGTGAAATGAATTCCACTGCAATCCATAGAGTATCAATTTATAACCGAATACTAAAAAGTAAAACTCGTGAAACCAAAATCAATATCGCACAATACATCAAATATCCCATTGAAATAAAATAATAAAAAGAGCGTTTCATGCATTGCGACAAAACAAAACTAAAACTAGCGTCCGGACCGGGCAGTGTTCATATTCTAAATTTAAATTGAATATCCACGATGCACATGCAGTGGTCCGGACTCCGGGCACGAGTCCGGAGTTTCATCTTGGCTCCGGGGTTAACGCGAGGAGATTAACGGATATCTGCTCCGGATGCTGGAATGACAACATCGGATTACCTCCAACTAAATTTAGTGAAATGCAGCAGAGATTAAACTATACCCCTCGTTTTATTTTGAGGTTATGGCATGGCCCCGGGTAAGAGTTCGCTTCGTGCGTGTTTGTTTGTTTTGATATTCAACTGTTGATGTTTGTTAAGTAAATTGCGCGGTTTCTGTTTGTCATGTAAATTTACGTTGCGTAAAATCGCTAAATTTATTTATTTATTTGTTTATCTATATTTACATTACAACAAAACAACTTAATAATAATATTTCATGGGTTAAATTATAAATAACTTCTAAATATACATAAGCAAATATTCGATTATAATGGTAAACGAACAGACTACCCTGACGGTTACTATACAGGGTGTTTCATAACAACGGGTACAAACTTTAAAGTATATAGTACTGACCAAAATGAGTAAAAAAAAGCTTAATTCACATAGGTCTGATCTTCAACTGTTTCCGAGAAAAAGCCATTTTGTATCAGAAGTTAGTCATCGAACAAATCTATGCCAGTAAAGGCAGGTATGTCCATCGCCGGATAAAGTTCAGGATAATTATCCGTCAGATAAATGATAATATTGATTGTCATTTTTTGTTGCGATATTGTTCATATATCCGACTGATAAATTATCCAGCACTTTATCCGAAGATGGAAATACCGGCCCTAAATAGATTATAAAAATACAATGAAATTTCATATGAAACTTTTTTCCCAATTTCTAATAGTTAAGAAATTATTTTAAATTAAATATTGATTAATGTCGCCACATTTTACTTAGAATAATTATTTGTTTTTTTTTAAACAAAACATATGAGATGTCCTGTCATCTCTTAACAGTAAACAAAAAGTCTTACTAAATAGACGTCGTAACTATTATAGTTTTCGTGATAGCAGAGGTAAACAGTGGCGGCGAAAAAGACTTGTGCCCACCCAAGTGCCCACCCATTACCAACATACAAATAATAAGTTTAGTATATAAAATATTTGTGAATAAAATTTTATTTTTAATTCTGAACATTATTTGTATTTATACTTTTGTTCTAAAATTAATAGGGCAGAAATTATAGCTTTTTCAAAATTTCACCACAGTATTTCCTGCAATTCATAAAAAAGTAAACACTCGGTATATGTAATTATTCGAATATGGATATCTGTGTCTTTGCTTCGTTCCATGTGTGTATATGAAAAAATACCATATACCTACGTATCTTTATTATTAAAATAAACGGGTGCTCACCAGGCGCGAATGCAAGGGATGCGGGGTAATGGGGGTAACTACTCCCCTCCCCTCCATAAGCCATGAATTGATAAAAAAAAACAAAATCAAACAACCGCATATATTATAATTTAAGATAAAATTAAATACGTATTGTATTTTACTCAGTTAATATTTATGGCTTGTTTTTGAAAAATTATGGGGTCTCATGGCCGCGTGCCTGAGTGTCTGGTCGCGAATCTGGGGAACCGGGTTCGATCCCGACCGACGCCAAATATTTTGAATTTTAAATGGCACTAAATTGACCCCTGTGATGCACTCTCCACGCCAGCAATGAGTGCCCGTGAGGTAACGCCTGGTAAACGCCCGCATGGGACAAATATATCATCATTACCGATATCTGCGCACAAAGCAGATTGGCACACCCAGCAATGGGTAATTTTCCGTGATGATATATTTATTTATTTTACTTTTATTTTTGAAATATTAATGTTGATTACAAAATATGGATGTCAGTTAAAATATAATTATTATAATAGTAGAAGTGCAGGTGATATTCAATTTTCACAGTTTATCAGCTCACATCCCTTGATAAAATGTAACTTTCAATTATAAGGCAATTTGATCTTGAATGAAAAAAACTTGCCTGCGGCGCCTTTTTACCTTCCGTCACCTTTAGGTAAGGAAGGTATTGTCTTTGGTCAGAAAATTCGGTGGTGAGTTTTTAATGAATAAGCACGTTTTAAGGTCCCTAGAATACGATTTTACTATTTTTATGACAATGTCTGTATGTGTATGTGTGTGTGTGTGTGTGTGTGTGTGTGTGTGTGTGTGTGTGTGTGTGTGTGTGTGTGTGTGTGTGTGTGTGTGTGTGTGGATGTGTGTGTGTGGATGTGTGTGTGTGTGTGTGTGTGTGTGTGTGTGTGTGTGTGTGTGTGTGTAACAAAATTTTCGTCTACGATAACTCTAATACTACAATTCCAAAAATTATAATTCTTTCGTATTCCTCTTAGTTGCATCCATATGAAGAGCTGATTAGATTCTGGTTATAATTGGTCAACCGGAAGTACCCACATTTGAAGATTTTAACAGTTTTTCTTGAAAAAACGATATTAAATATCATTTTTTCACATTTAATGTTATTATAAATATTAAAGAACATTGCATTCTCTATACGATTTGACTGCATTTTATACTTCATATTAAATTGATATAGAGTTATGAAATTATAAAGAAATTAAATTTCATAAATTAGCCAGCTATGCTAGAAACAGCTACTGGCTACTATATTAAGAAAATTCTGATTGAAAGATGTCAGTGTCAAGTGCAATTGACATATTCGTAGTATGTTTGTGTTAGGATCTTTTTGCTCGAAATTTTCTGTATAAAATACATACAACTGTCGAAAGGTAATGTACATACGAGAAATTTAGAATCTTTTGAAAGGAACTTTCTGTATGGATTTTATAGAAAATACATACGCATTTACGAAAATTCTACCGGTAGATACCGAAAATTGTTCAATATTTGCCAGATCCATCTACTGAATTCATGAAGAATCTAATTTCAAAAAAAGGTAGTGATGCAAAGCAAAACGCTCGCTTTAAAAGTGGAAATGTGTTCAAAGTAGGACTCTGCGCAGATTGTTAACTACGTCAAATTTCTAACCTGTTTTAAATTTTCAAAATTTTTCATATGTATGGATCTGCCCTGTTTACCACTTGCGTTCTTAAAATATTGATTCCGGTAGCTATAACCTGATAAAAAGCTGTTTACCGGCAACAGTTCACCGGTAGAATTTTCGTAAATACCTCATATAACTGACGGAAGGTAATGTGCTGACCACATTAGATTTTTTTCAGTTACATTTACATGACCTATTATGACCCCCCCCCCTGATGCTCACCCGTTGTTTGATTGTGCCTTGTGCCCACCCTACATTTACATCCTGGTGCCGCCACTGGAGGTAAACCCCGTAAAAAGTCAGTTTTCCCTGCCTTGTATTTCGGAAACCATAGAATATCGGATACATGTTGATTAAGTTTTCTTACTCATTTTGATCAGTACTACATGCCCTTAAAGTTGGTATCCGAAGTTGTGAAATACCCTGTTTGTATGTAAATAATAGTTTAATGCTACGTATATGCAGTTGTGACATTTTTACCTCCCGATAAATGACCACGCTTTAAGGTCCCTAGACAGACGACAGTTACCTATGGGTCGGGAACATTTCTTACCTTACACGCTGAGACATCTGGCGGATACCAACTTCGTAAACACGGATATTTTTGACGAATAGGGTCCTATACCATTTTTTCTTTAATTTTTTTTTTTCTGTAAGAACAGGATGAAATAAGAATTTTAGTGCAAACGCGACTTAAAAATTTTACGTAATAAGCGAGATATGAATTTTTAAAGTTAAGAATTTCTTGCGTGACGTAGCTGATACTTCCAGTGGTGTTAGTTCTAGAGAGGACAGATTTTTTCATTTCTGCATAGCTGAAATAGTTTTATATAAAAAACTTATACAAGAAATTATTATTTAACATAAATAATAAGCATTTTTTAAATAAATTATAGAACATTGAAACAGTTTGACATTATTATGACACAAAGTATGACGGCGGATGGCGCTAGTGTTTGTTTTGATTAGTTAATATTATTATTAATTTAATTAATACATATTACAAATTGATTTAATTATAAATACATTATTACTGTTAATATTACTATATATTATAATTAAACAAATTCATGAAACATAAAAATGTAAATTCTTTGTTAGGTTATACAACAACGTGACAGTTCATAATCTTTCAAAGGTGACCGCAGCAGACGCGCGAATCTCGTTTTTAAAATCAGGCGACCAATCAAATTCCTAGGACCTAACGCGTCATACCTAATTAATAATCAACTTTAATCGCTTGTAGTTTGCGACGTAATCAATATTGAAACAAATTTTTTTCACTAATACTCATTAATTTATGTATATTTTCGTCTTCTTATTTAAGATAGTTAAAATTTGACTATGGTATAGTACCCTATTGAACCCACCTCTTATATTTATACATCGTGCATACGGTATAGTTGCGAAAAGTAAAAAGAAAATATTATGAAATTTAAGTTTTATAAATCTTGCTTACACCATATCGTCACGCTTACGGCAAAGGAACGAATGTGTATTTTACTAGTTTTGAGAAAAATAAATTTTAATATTCAGGGGGTAATAATAAATCTGTTATAATATATTCGTGCCCTCGGCAGATAAAAATATACTAACCAACTTCGTGTATAGAGAACGGGCACTCAGCTGTTTCCGTGAACCTTCAAAACAGCTGATTTTGCCTGCCCCGTGCGGTGTGAAGTTGTTACATTTATAAACGAAAATTTAAACTTAAAATAAATAGCTTTATTAAAGCATATTTTGAAAATATAATACCTATTTAGAAGAAAAATTTCATAAAAAGTAATTTCTAGACTAATATTTATAATTCTAGACAAATTTTAATTGTTAGAGGTCAATGACCCCGCAACAACTCTAGAAAAACTAAAAGGTTTATTTCATTTTATAAGATAAAATATTGTATTTGGAGTATATAAGTTATAGATATTTCACTTCATTTCAATATTAAATTACTCCCTTTTCCTTTAATTAATACATTTCTTTCAAATTTCTATATCGTCAACTGTTCTGATAAAACTTATATGCTTATAACTCCGAAAAGCGTTTAATTACTCTTGGGTGTAAACACTTTGTTGGTAATAAGATAATTGATTATATCCATTGGCAAAATATTCGGAAAATCCGATATATCCTATGAAAACTCACTTTCATCGCAATCATACGGCTCAATATTACTAATTATCTTGATTTTAGCTAAATAGCGAAGTTGCATATCAGGTGATAGCTTCTTGAAATACATAGACATTGTAAAAACCACCTATTGAGCTCGCACAATGAAACACTAGAAAAATTTGTTGTTCTCACCAAAATGTAAGGCAAACTGACTTCAGATTTTGAATTAGCGCTAAGAAAGTTGGTTGCCAATGAAGTCAGTTACAGGCCAGGGCAGCAAGATCAGCTGTTTCGAAGGTTACCGGAAACTGACGATATGGAAGTGTGTCCATGTAAAAAAAATTCTATATGAAATTTATGTTTTATGTAAAATATGTACATGGAATTGACGGGTGGTAATGTAATAATTTAATAAACATTAAATTGGACAGTGATACATATCTGACATGTCAGATTAAATGTTAATTAGAATCTTATAGCTACTAAAGAAATAAAAATCTGTATCACGGCCATAAACTTTATCACTAATCATCCGAAACGAGCAACCGACAAGGCTTTCTGGCTTTTTAACAACAGTTAAATAAAACTCGGACGGTTTACGATCGGACATGAAGTGATTACGCATCGACAAAGTGACGCGTCCACAGATATTTCATCGCGGTATCTCCTAACCTGCGGTGCGTCCCGGCGCTTGATAGTGACGTCACAATGGCGGGATTGCGTGTGCAGGGACATTAGCTCCGTGAAGCTCTGACAGTTGGTAGCCTTGACTTGGAAATAGGTTATATGAAGTTAGTGAAGTTTCAGCGAAGGGCTCTTATAGATTGTATAAAGGTATTTTTTGAATGAAACACAAATGGATTCCAAAATATATGTATGTGTAGTTTAATGGTTCATGTTGCCTAATTTAAGTTACCTTGAGAATGAGGCCATCCCAAAAAAAAATGATATTGATTTTTTTGCACAAATGGAATCTTTGACTTTACCATGAATATTGCAATATAAAATATCGAAAATGCAATCACAACATTTACAGAATAAAATTCTCTCTAACGTAACTTCAAAAATTTATATTTACGAAGTAGTATCTGTCAAGCTGGGTTATTTTATTTTTATTATTGTTTGTAATTTCAGTTCAAGTGAACAATTATTTATTTAAATTCATATATAATAGGCCTTTTCAATTTAAAGAGATAGAAAATATATGCCATTTAACTTACTATGTTCATGCCAATTGTTTTTTTTTTCAAATATAGACTTAAAATGTGAGAAAATTTTTTGACAACTTTAAAAATTCTCGAAAGAAATTGCAAAAGCTTTTATTGTAGCTCAAATATCTCACGATGCAAATTTTCTCCGGGGATACAGGTAATTTGGCGACGACGTTTCGTCGCTTCATTTGACAGACCAGCAATCTGTTATTAGCGCCATTTTACTTACTATTTACAACTGTAGAAAGAGACTTGAACATTTGTTTCAATTTCATGGCTGTCGCTATTTTTGGTATTATTTTCGACATCTTCGTACCTAATTTCTACCGCTACAAAGGCTGGGTCCGATGTCGCATTTTGTGATTTAGTATTTAGATTTTACGTCTACAACACTTTAATATAACTCCGAATAGCACACTAATGATATCCATTGAACACTAACAACAACAAAAGTGAATTATAAAATTCGATTTAATTTGATGCTTCAGATTAAATGTTAGATAATATTATATTTTATAAAATAGAAGTTATTCTTTGACAATAAAATTTGACTTTTTGTACAAATTATAGTAACGAACATGATTTGTTTAATTAGTGCGCGTTAACCTCAAGGAAGGTATAGTATGCTCTTAAAAAACCTTAAAATTTAATTACTATAATCCTAAATAATGACGTCATTTAGGGCATATAAATTTAAGATTTAGAGTAATGGAAATGCAACATCGGACACAACCTAAACATACAATTTTGCTTATTGATTCAGATGGAAATTTACAACTTTTGTCTGAAGCTTTTTTACGTATAATAATTCGAGAAAGAGAAAATTATGATTTTATGTTAAAGACCTATGTTCGGGAGTTTTAGTCACCAGCCTATATGTATTTCTACCATACAGGCAGTGGCGCCGACTATGTGGGTGCTCCAGGGCTTGAGCACCCAACAAGAAAATTAGTCGGGTGCGGAGTACCCGACAGGATCACAGATAGAAAACGATATATACGAATATACCTATTAAACTATATCTATATACCGTTAAAAGGCACACAGGAAATGTCCGAAACATTATATATTTGCGTGGACAGGACCCCTTGTGCGCATGCGCCAACTGCAATTGATTCTTTATTCGCCTACCAGCTGTACGTGCATGACCTTGAAGACGCGTTGGTTTGTGTTTAGAGAGGGTATCCAGTGGTGGAATCCCATGACACAGATAGCTATCTTTCAATTTAGCGTAGTTTTAGCGTAACGTTTTGGTGCTACGATTATTTGGTACTCTTATTCAAAATTGCTATCGCTTTGCTATATAATCGGCTAATTTCGTAAACGTACTAGGCATCCTAATAACATTTGTTATTTACATTGACGTTTATGAAATTTCATATTGAGAAGGATGAAAGGTTATAAAATTTTACATTATTATTTTGAAGGTAAATTGATTATATACTAAATATTTAATAAATATGTATATAATTTAATTATTTTTAGATGCTACCAATTCATTTTGCTAATTATGATGAAATAAGAATTGAGGAGAATAGGCAATTACACTTAGAAAACCGTTTCTTGAAAGAATTAGTTAAAGATTCCCATAGCATATTGTATTTTTGTCTTGCTTGTACATTGGAAAAATTTTGAGTCAACATCGTAGGATTTTCTTTAATATAATTAATTATAATTTCTTGGTGCTTAGATGTTGTCCGTTTTTCTCCTTTTTTAGCTGGTTCGTCAACAACTATAAATGAATATACATAAGAATTGAATTGTTTGACAGATTGAGATTATATTTTCGTATGTACTGTAAATTCCTCTAAATATAGCTAATACAAATCATTATACTACTAATAGTTACAAATGATTCATTATTTGTATTTAGTGTTTTATATTTTATAATTTTTTAATATAAAAGTATATCACAACGATTAGCGGTACCTTACAAATGGTGCTACGCTATGTGACGGTAGCAAATGTTCAGAGTACCGAGTTAGCGGTGTCGCTACGAATCATGGGTGAGCGGGAGGGAAACGTCAGGGGTATATAGCTGTGCGCTACTGTAGCGTATTCATGGGATTCCACCACAGATACGTCAACAATCCGTTAAAATATTCTCTTTTATAAAATGTTCTGAGATCTGGCAATTTACTTTTGTACATGATAGGGAAAAAGCATGCAGCTGCACATCCCTTGAAAAAATGTAACTTTCAATTATAAGGCATTTGACCTTGAATAGAAAAAAAAATTCCTGTATACCCTTACATCACCAAAGTTTTAGTACACGAGCCGCCATTGTATAGAATACTACTTTATAGGTTTCGAGCACCCGACAGAAATATAAAAAGTCGGCGCCACTGCATACAGGGCTGCCACCATACAGCTGTCATTTCCGGACACTCATAAGATGCTGCCGAGAGTGCAACATAAGGATCATATTTGTACGAGAATTTAGAACATAAAAATACCCAGGGTCAAAATATAATAAATATTAGTTTGTGATACTTGAAAATTGAAAGGTGGTGATATTTTAGCCTTACCATATTTCATAATAACATAGTAATCTTAGAAATGAAATGCCTCTCTTGCGTTATGAGGAATAAATTAGAGCATTTAAATAAAATCGTAACAGAATTAAAATTTTAATGTGCAACTTATTAATAAAAGTCTTGTTGAAAAATGTGTTAATAATGCTTGAGACATTTAAGATTTATAAGGGTAAAGAAGCTCTATAATTCACGTCAAGTTTAAAAATAACGCGCTATGTTTTAGCGCATGAAATTCCTGTAAACAAGAACACTCATAAAAATGCCTTTGAACGTTTACCATTGGGATTATATTAAAATTCTTCATAAATTACTACGCACTTCTTTACGAGAAATTCTCACCGTTCATACGTCGGGCATGTTAATGATGCCCCTCGCCCGAACCAAGTATTGTTTGAGGTATCTCTGCCTCCATGTGGAGCATGGTCCGGGAATTCCACATATTTCACTAACAATTTTACTCGCATACGAATACAAGTATCGCTACATTAATTTGTTGTTAGGTATGCTGATAAATATTAGATTAAATTACTAATGTTTGTTATACTCGTTATGGTTATGCTATCGAAAAACCAGGATCTCAGTGTTCATATTAAAAATGTTATGTCCGTAATTTTTTGTTTAAAAAAAATGTTTTTTACACTAGTCGATTTGAATTTTTTTCTAAATCGTATTATTTTTTTTGACCTATACCACCGTATAATATAAAAATTCGTAATAAAAAAATACTTTAGTGCTGAGGTATACATTATATTTTTTCCGAAATTAATTAATTAATTTTACGATGATGTCTGTATGTGTGTGGTGTGTGTGTGTGTGTGTGTGTGTGTGTGTGTGTGTGTGTGTATGTGTGTGTGTGTGTGTGCGCGCGTGTGTGCGCGCGTGTGTGCATGTTTGTGTGTACGTGCGTGCGTGTGTGTGTGGATATGTGTGGATATGTGTGGATATGTGTGTGTGTGTGGCTGTGTGTGACAAAATTTTTGTTTGCGATAACTAATAATATAATTCCAAAAATTATAATTCTTTCGTATTCTTCTTCGTTATATCCATATGAAGAGGAAGTATCCTCATTTGAAGATTTTAACAGTTTTTCTTGAAAAAACGATGTTAAATATCATTTTTCACATTTAATGTTTTTATAAATATTAAAGAATATTTTATTCTCTATACGATTTGAATACATTTTATACTTCATATTAAATAGATATAGAGTTAAAAAATTATAAAGAAATTAAATATATATTAGCCAGCTATGCTATAACTCTGGAAACATCTGCTATATTAGGAAAATTCTGATTGAAAGGTGTCAGTGTCAAGTGCAATTGACAATATGTTTATCTAACAATTTTACTGGAAATATAGGATCTTTTGTTAGAAACTTTCTGTGTGGAATTTGTATAAAATACATACAATTGTCTTAAGGTAATGTATAAGAAATAGAATCTTTTGCAAGTAACTTTCTGTATGACATTTATACAAAATACATAGAACTGGCGGAAGGTAATGTGCTGGCCACATCCGATTTTTTTAATAGAAGTTAGAAGTTTAGATTAATTCAAGTTTGACAAATGAGTATGTAAAGTTAAATTTTGACATATTTAGCTACTATATTGGCTTAGATCGCGGAGTAGTACCGTGTAGTTTAATGTCGAGTTCGGAAAGAAAAATGTGTTTCTGTGTGACGTGATATTTTAATGTTATGTTATAAAAATACATAAAAATATTAATAAATAAACAACAAATAAAAATGTAAACAACTTTTAGTGTTTCTTTTATTTGGCAATTAGGTACTTCAATGGAATTGTGGAATCCCTACCAAGCCCACTATAAACTCCAATTTTCATAATTTCACTCCACCATAATGTACATCTTATTTGTGGAACAAATTTTTGTTTCCGCTATATAAATAAATAAATATTTTTTTTTAAATAATTGCATATACAAATATTTATTTAAATTTCTTTTACTCTATGCGAATTCTCTCTAATATTAGAGAGAGTCGACTGTAATTAGTAATATGGGTTACATTGTAGTCATAAATAAATATTAAATTCCAAATGCGGCCCTTCATAATTTTTTGTTAGACGATATCATCCAGAAGATACAATAGTTTGAACACCCATGCTGTAAACTGTGGACATTAAAATAGTGTTAGTGCCTTTTAAAAATTACGTGAAATGTATAAAACTCTACAAAAAAGTAGGGACAAAATAAATACGTATATAAACTTGAACGCATTTATAACTTCGTGTTACCCTGGTTCCTATCAATCCAGTTGGCTTTGACCAATTGGTTAGACTCCTAAAACAAAAAACAGTCTACTGCTGAATGAATAAATCTTGTATACCGATTGTTTATTATCAGTGGGATGAAATTATTTGCAGAATTTCATTAGAGTTCTGATCTGAAGTTCACGGAAGTTTGCTGAAATAATATTTAAGCGAGACATTTATCGGAATTTTCAGGTATTTATTTGCGCTGCTATGATTTGTTTGCGCTCTGACGGAAGTAATGAACTGTCAGTTGTTTTGAGAATTTCCGGCGATGAAGGCGATTCCTGGAAAGATTAATTGCCAATCAGAACGACAACTTCAAGAAATTTCACAGCAGTTATAACAATAAACACGATACAAAAATAAATTCTTAAAGAATATATTCTAGAAGATAGTTTGCCGCGATCTACTCAATTCCAAATTCTAAATTTATATTTTCCAGATTTCTGCCATCGTGATTTTGAAACCCGGAATCCATTTTAAGTAAATGAATACAGAAAATAACAGAACAATAACAGTAAACTAAATAATACAACACGCTAGCACTCCGGATAGAAACATGTGTTTTTTATGGAAATGATATTATGAATGATATAAGAAGCGAAATCATGCCAGTGGCAATTAAACCACGAAAGTTATTTGAAATATATTTATATAATTTTTATAAACTTTGAAATAGATCAATTACGTGACCTCAATAAACCTTTTCAATTAAAAGAGATAAAAAAAATATGCGTAATGGGATTTACATTGGCGTTTTTATTTGGGAACTTCATGTTCAATCTTGATATGATCTCTAACTAACCTAAGTGATTCCAAATAATCAAATAAATTACTACGTTTACAGGCAGTTTTTAAAATGGTTTCAGTTTTCAGTCAAAATTACGTGAAACTGTTTACATGCAATTTTCAAAATAGGTTTATAGATTGATTTGAAAACAGTTTCGGCGCATGCGCATTTGGCTGATGTAAGTGACAGATCCTCTTCACTCCAAATTCTTCGTTTCGCCATTTTTCCAATTATTTTTTCTACTTTATACCTTTACGCACTAAAGCTACACAACTGTCAGTTTATTTGTAGGTTAGTAACAACAAGTAACACAAAGCGATAGAAACGTTATGCTATGTACGTTTGCGCAATATCGAAACTGAATTTGTATGAGTAGTTTTGAAACTAGTTTTCAAGTCAAACCTATGAAATGAAAAAGTTTCGGTTTGTGAGAACTTAAAACCATTTTGACACTGTATACATGGCGTTTTCAAAACTAAAAACGTTTTGAAAACGGTTTGAAAACTGCATGTAAACTCAGTAAATGATATAGTTCTAAGTTCTAATATTTGGCGGTTAATTCGAATTCACGTCATTTATTCCCAACATTTATAGTATCACTAGCTATTTTAACTTTATTTCATTTATATACACTCACCGGTACAAAAACGGATCACCTATTTTTTACTTTCCGTCACCTTTAGGTAAGGAAGTTATTGTCTTTGGTCAAAAGATTCGATGATGAGTTTTTAATGAATAAGCACGTTTTAGGGTCCCTAGAATACGATTTTACTATTTTTACGATGATGTCTGTATGTATGGATGCATGTATGTATGTATGTATGTATGTATGTGTGTGTGACGATTCTTTCGGATCGCATAAAGGTGCATTCACAAATGAAAATTAGGTATATGGTTTTTTGTTTAGGTTTATGTATGTCATTTATAAATGTAAGTTTAAATCAACTGTAGTTTAGTTTTGGTATGTACAGACATCTATTTATATGCTCCAAAAACAAGATTAAAATATCGGTAGAGCAGTACTTAACAGATACCCGTGCACCGTGAAACTGTTATTCGCTTGGCATTATTGGTTATATTTCAGCAATTAAGTTTTGACAGTCTCCATGGTCTTCTCGTATTTGTTAAAAAGCCGAATCCACCAAGTGAATACTACATAAAGATGGGTATATATATATCTATATCGTTTCATACATGTTCTCATTGGTGAAGTTTGTGACGTCAAACTAAATCATAAACCTAAACTTTGGACCTTACAATATGTAACTTTATGATTTGGATTTACAGACACTAGATTCTGAATTGTGAATGAAGTCATTACATATTATGCGGCCAAAGTCTTTAAATCTAAAGTATAAACCATTAATCTAAATCTAATTTTCATTTGTGAATGTACCTTAACTGCAATACCACCTTTCAAAAAAATCATAATTTCTCTTCTTTACATCCGAATGATTAGATTTTGGTTATAATTGGTCGACCGGAAGCACCCTATTTTGAAGATTTTGACAGTTTTTCTTGAAAAAACGCTGTTAAATATCATTTTTTCATATTTAGTGTTATTATAAATATTAAAGAATATTTTATTCTCTATACGATTTGATTACATTTTATACTTTATATTCAATAGATATAGAGTTAAAAAATTATAAAGAAATTAAATTTCATAAAACAGCCAGCTTTGCTATAAACATATGGAAACATCTACTATATTAAAAAAATTCTGATTGACATATGTCAGTGTCAAGTGCAATTGACATAGTATGTTTGTGTTATAATTTTGCTGAAAATATAGAAACTTTCTGTATGGAATTTGTACAAAATACATAGAACTGACTTAAGGTAATGTACTGAAAATATTGAAGCTTTTGAAAGAAACTTTCTGTGCGGAATTTGTACGAAGTACGAACGGAAGGTGATGTGCTGGCCACATCAGATTTTTTTTTTGTTAATTATATCGATAACTTTAAGAGCTACGAAATCGGTTAATAAGACAAAAGTTGTTCTATATTAGAATAACAATTTAGCAGTACATTGTTTTTTCAGAACAAATTCATAAGTCATTAGATATAAACAAATATGTAAATTTTGCAGTTTTTTTTTGTTTTTACAAAACTTCTAAGTATGAAAGAATTATAGATTTTGATTCGCATTTCTTTAGGACAGTATTTTATACTTTTTCGCATGACGATACTATTTTTTTATCACTATTGGATTTCAAGCCAGAGTCCGTGCTAAACGTGATGGCCTGTGACACAGAAAGCAAATCTCGTATCGCGATGCTACAGACTATTCTAAAATCAGTCTTGTGGTCAGCTGTCAGTAGTTAGTTGTTCTAACAACTGACAGCTGGCCACAAAAATAATATTTTTACAAAAGTGTTTATTAAAGCTAAAATGTCAAACGTTGCAAATTTTTACCGATAATACATGTATTTTAGTTACTGCAATATTTTTGACGTTTCGTTTGACAGCCTAGCAGGTAGAAAGAGAAAACTTGATAAATTGAAAAGGTCTATTATTAACAAACTCCACTATTTGAGAACCAAGTGAGATGACCACATTTATTATTACTGAATGAAATTTTAGTAAATATTCGGTATCTATATAAATTGTTAAAGATCACACGGTACTAATCCATAATTCAAACACTTTTCGTTTGAATGAACAAGATGGATATGCAATGCAAATATCTGGCAGAGATCACGTGTGACACGTAAAAATAAAGCATATTTATTGCTGAACCATTCCACTCGTTATTTTATGAATGAAACATCAAAGGAAGCTTTGGTGCTACAACGATCAGAGGCGGCATGGATCACACTGGCAGAATGCTCTGTGTACATTGTCTACTCCAATTCGTTTCATATCTACTGCCGATAAACTCCAGTGATATAACACGGCAACGCTAAAGGAAATAAAAATTGTTGAACTCTGCAAAAAACTAGATTGTAAAGGACCGTCATATTTAAATTTAATCCCTATATACTTGGTGTTTTAAAATGAACATAGGTATTGTGTTGAAGATAAAGATGCGAAATTTTATGTGATATATTTAATTTTACTGTACATAAATACAGAAACAATTCGTGGAACCGTTGGACACCATTATAATATAATAAAAATAATCCGACCTTCAATTTTCCCGCGCAAAATAATGACAGTAAGGCGGCGCCACTTTCCACAATGGTGTCTCTTCATGTGCATACCTGAATTTTCGCTTCGCCATCGAGTGCTTCATTCGCTGCATGGTAACTACTATATGAGGTGTTGTTTCAAGTATTCATCGGATTTCCGATTGGCTCGAAATTACTGAACGAGTTGAGCAAAGATATACATCAAGTTTTTTCAAGAGCTTGGTGACTCTCAAAGCGATACAACGTGTTTGAAGACGATGCTATTTTTCTTGTATGGGAAAAAGTAGAAGTCACAGGAGGCCTAATCGGGAGAGTAAGGTGCAAAAGGGAGCAGTTCGTAACGCAATTCGTGCAATTTGGCCAGTCAAGGAAGTGTGAGCTGGTGCATTATAATTGTGGAAGAGCAATTCTTTACCAAATACGGCTGCATTAATACTTTTTCTTTATATTTTATGGATGAATTTATAAAATTATCTATAATTTAAATCCCAGAGCTTACACTTTAAATAAACGAAACGTAGTTATTCAAATGTATGTAACTGACAGATAAATATCACTATCAAAGAACTAATCATTTCAAAATAATATTAGTAACGTTTTAAAAAGAAAAAAGTAAATACTCGTAGAACAATAGCAAAGGAATTCAATATAGTTTCCAGCATAAGTAAATATGTAGGTATGTATTTAGATTAATAAAAATTAACGATTCACAAGAATGTTTAAACTAATTCTTATTTTTGAATTAGTGAATTCTATTCTATCCCGGTCGAGGGGTGTCACTCAAGAAATCTTTGTACACTTACATAAAAATCCGATTGAAAATCCTGAAAATCTTTATCTTAATACTGCAATCTTTGCAATCAACATTACAATCCCAAAAATCATTACAATCTTTATAAAAAAAAAATTTTTAATCTTGGAAATCTTACTTGCAATCTCATATTCTTAGACAAGTCTATGCAAGTTCATGGTAACTATCTCAAGAAATCTTTGTACATTTACATATAAATCCGATTGAAAATCCTGAAAATCTTTCTTTAATACTGCAATCTTTGTAATCAACAATCCCCAAAACAATCTTGTAAAATCCCAGAAATCTTTCCAATCAACATTATAATCCCAAAAGTCATTACTATCTTTGTAAAATCCCAGAAATCTTGGAAATCTTGTTTGCAATCTTATATTCTTAGATAAGTCTATGCAATTTCATAGCTACTAATTTAAGAAATCTTTGTACACTTACATAAAAATCTGATTGAAAATCTTTGACAATCTAATAAAATCCCTATAAATCATCTAGAATCTAGTAAATCTTCAAAGATTTACAATCTTTGTACACTTAAACGTCGAGTGACGAACCCCTCGATCCCGGTATTTAAAATTTATTCATAATTTTATTATAGCTCCGGTGGCTCAATGGTTAGAGCAACGCCTCATGTCATGAGTGTCCTCGGGGCCCTGGGTTCGAATCCCACTAAGGAATGGATGTGTGTGAATGTGAACCCACTGTGTAATTGGGATTTAATCCAGTTGAGGGGTTTAAAAAAGGTAGTTACTTGGATTAGATTAAACTATATTTTAAATTTTAAGAAATAAACTGTAAAAATTCGCGAATCCAAAAATAAGGATTAACTTAATCTTTTTTGTGACTCGGGCTGTAAGTGGCGGGAGGTATTGTGTTGACCACACCAGATTTTTCTTAGGAACACGTCCGCCAGGAGAAATCCACCGCTTTGCTTGTTTTTTCATTTCTGGCGTATTGCGATGTGTCCATATTTCATCATTGGTTACGAAACGTCGCAAAAATTCACTTGGATTGCGCTTATACATGTCCAAATTCCAAATACTGCTTAGACATGGGCATTTGATTCCGTTTTTGATCCATTGTCAGCAAACGCGGCACCGATCTTGCCGGTAGCACTTTCATGCCCAAACCTTCAGTCGGTGGTCGCCCAATACGATATCATAGATTTTATTAACCATCTCATCAGTTGCGATGTCATTAGGACGTTCTGGGCGCTCAGCATCATGCGTGCTCGTACTACCACAACGAAATTCAGTAAATCATTTATGGACCATTTCATGGACGAAGCAGAGTCCACATATTACTGTTTTTGAGCTTTTCTTCGGTTCCCTTAAAGGTGCATTCACAAATGAAAATTAGGTTTAGATTTATGGTTTATACTTTAGATTTAAAGACTTGGCCGCATATTATGTAATGACTCCATTCACACTTCAGAATTGAGGGTCTCTAAATCCAAATCATAAAGCTAAACATGCAAGGTCCAAACTTTAGGTTTATTATTTAGTTTGACGTCACAAACTTCACCAATGAGAACGAGTCTGAAATGATATAGATATATACCCATCTTTATTTAGTATCCATTTGGTGGATTCGGCATTTTAAAGAAATGCGAGAACATGGATACTGTCATAACTTAATTGCTGAAATATAACCAATAATGCCAAGCGAATGACAGTTTCACGGCACACAGGTGTCTTGTTGAGTACTGCTCTACCGATATTTTAATCTTGTTTTTGAAGCATTTACATAGATGTCTGTACAAATCAAAACTAATTTTCAGGTAATTTAAACGTACATTTTTGAATGACTTACTTAAACCTAAACAAAAACTATAAACCTAATTTTCATTTGTGAATACACCTTTTTTTCCAAGTGAAAAGTGGTGTTTTAACAAGACACGGAACTTACTATTTTCCATTGAAGTAAAAAATACAAACTTATAGGTTTCGAACGCTGTCAAAAATGTACCAGTTGGCAGATGTATTTTAAATTTTGTTGTAATTCCTAAAAAGGATGTCAAATGTTAAAAATCTGATGTGGCCAACACAACACCTCCCGCTATTTACTTTTCATTAATTTAAATATACATACTTACATATTTAGTTATGTTAGAAACTGTATTAAAATCCATTCGATATAACTATAGTTCTATTTACTATTTTCTTTTTAAAACGTTACTGTTATTAATTTGAAATGATTAGTTCTTTGACAGTGACATTTATATGTCTAATCAAGTAGCTGTGTTTTATAAATTTATCCATAAAATGTATAGAAAAAGTATTAATGCAAACCAATAGAAAATTTAATCATTTAATTTAATTTTTATAATAACATAAATCTCGAAAAAATAACATTTAAAGGTATTTTTCGGAAAAAAAAAACTATTTTGAACTTCAAGTAAAGTGCCATTTCAGGTTATCTGATTTACACCAAAATCTAATGGCTTCTTTCCATATTAGAATAAGGTATAAATACAAGGTTTCAAAATTTTCAGAATGATAGTATTTGAGTTAGAGCGTAAACAGGATCCACACACACACACACACACACACACACACACACACACACACACATACACACACAAATACGCACGCACACGCACACGCACACGCACGCACACACACACACACGCACACACGCACACACACACACACACACACACACACACACACACACACACACATACACACGCACGCACGCACACACGCATCGTCGTGAAAATGTTAAAATTGGATTCTAGGTACCTTAAAACGTAGTCATTCACCAAATCTCGATATGCGATTTTTAGCAAGATCTCTATACCTCCCTTATCAAGGATAACGGGAGATAAAATTAAAATAAAATTTGCGATCTGAGCGCCACCTCTTATCAAAGTCACTGACTTATCAAACAGCCCTCGTATTCATCATGTGTATTTTGAGTTACACGTGAATATAGGTAAATAATACCAACCTCAAAATTTCAGTCACCTTCTTAAGTTCTCAAAAATTCTTCTTCTCCTGTCTTTGGGAACTAATTAATTCTTTCAGTTTTCCGGTGCCCTAGTGGTCGGTGCGGTTTAAAAACTGTAAATCCACAGATCTTGTGTACACATAGACATACTCGTATGCAGTCCAAAGCGTATCCCACAAACACAAACAGAACGTAGCTTGCGGCTTGTACAATACGTGCGTAGCATGATATTGGGATATTATCGTCGATATTGCGCGAAAATATTACATACACGTAAACCACAGCTCCGGTTTCATTAGACGTGCACATACCATATAGGGCGAAACAAAGGCAGGTGTGAGAATATAAAGCTTACTTCACCAACGATAATTACGTACTATAATAAGTAGTTACAGAAATAGTAATATTTTCTATGCTAAAGAAGGGGTAGGAATTCCATTTGATTTTGGATAAACGTTGCTTACTTTTTTGCAGGTAAACTTGAATATAACGAACTCACAAAATATGTAAAAAAATATACGGTGTAAGCCAGCATTCGTTATCAACAAATCTTTGCTATAAAACATGTTATTATAAAATAATAGTCATAAATCAATGCCAGGGGAGAAAAGGATGAATGTCCGTGATTTAACAAAATGAAATGATTGTCCTACTTTTAGATTGAATGTAGGGAATTCAAATGATATATAGAGTGTGGGATTAAAGTATGGAATATTTAAAAAGCAGCGAACTCAGTCCTTTTTTAAAAAACGCTGAAACACATCGGTTTTAGTTTTTAAAAATCTGAGAAAAATCGAACTGAACATTTAATAACAATGAATAATCAAGATATCTTGATAAAAAAAATACAATTTTTTTTATTAAAATTTATGTCTCACTAAAGTATTATGAACTGTTTATTGCTAGGATACGGTGTATATAAACATATCTATAACAATCGGGGCATTATATTAAGGCATAATAGTTTATTACGCCCACATTATAATCCGATTATCCTTTATGCACTTTAAATTGGCAATAATATGAACGGTATATAATGAAAATTATTTTCTTTTTAATTATTATTCAGTACAATAATAATAAGGATTGATTACAACAAATAATACATTAATTGATTACAACAATTAATATAATACTTAAAATTGATTATGAAAAGGGCCTTAAGAAGCAATTTACTTTCACCACACATGTAAATAGTAAGTACGTTGAATTGCAGACTGCAATGTTTCGCATTGATTTTTGACGGATGACGGATTACTAATTTTTTGGAGACGATATTTATCCACATTTTTTATATTATTTACCGTCACGTGTGACACTTCCAAATCAGTACAAACTCTCTAAAATGTAATAATATTCATAAATAAGTGCATAATAAATAAAGAACTGGGATCTGTCATGTGAAAACGAACCTCAAAATATAATACTTACATCATCTACAGACGAGAATGAAATAATTAGCGGAACATTTATGCGTTTGTCTTTTTGAAAGTATGCAGAAGCATTCAAAATAATTTCTTTATGCCGTTTCGATAAAATATCTTCCAAAACATCAAATTCACCCATTCCATCATCTCCAACGATATAACGTTGATGTTTTAAAAATAAATTAATGTTGATAATAAACAAAACAATTAAACAACATCCTTAACAACGCCAAAGCATAAGCATTATTGTAATCAAAATTATTATCTATAAATGAGAACTTATTTCACATATTCTATGAGACATAAAATCTTGTATGCACCACGAGCGTTACTAGATCGGCCAGAGGCCCTCGGGCTAGATCCTCGTCGCCCTCCTGGCATTATCACCATCGTAACGCCCTTGGTACATAAAATACTATTAAAATTCTTTGTTTACCATGTTTTATAAGTTAAATACCATACTTTTCAATATAGGTACATCACTCATTTTCTATGTTAAATTATTGTAATGAATTCTAATTTTTCATGCTATTGCGGACTCGTTTGTGTTTTGAACACTGTAATGCTAAAAAAATTATATTATATTGTTATGTTAACAATTTATTATTTATAAATAATAATCATTATATATAACATGAATAACTATACTCACTGTTAATAAAATACTTCTTGCAAGTACATGTAGTAGTACACGAAAAATATCAGGGCTATTTAGACCATAAAACGAACAAACAACCCCCCGTTTTCCCGGTTAACGCTTCAATAGGTGCAGCGTGAATTAACGCCGGATAGCAGCATTAACGTTAAGTAACTCTGAGTTTCAGAATACCACAAGACTCAAAAACCGTTGTTAACTCACGTTAACCTCAGAAGTTAATTAACGCTGTGCTCGTGGCCGCGTGCCTAAGTGTCTGATCGTGAATCTGGGGAACTGACCCCTGTGGTGCACCCTCCACGCCAGCAATGAGTGCCCGTGAGGTGACGCCTGGTAAACGCCCGCACGGTACAAATGTGTCATCATCATTACCGATATCTGCGTACAAAGCGGATTGGCACACCCAGCAATGGGTAATATGCCGTGATGATATATTTATTTATATTATTTATTTCAGAATCCCTATATTAATATTTATATTTAAAATTTATATTTACGAGTATCGTTCAGAAGGAAATTACTATAAAAACTAATATTTTCTTATACATGTAATGTTTAAAATCTTGAAGACAGATAAAATGGCTATCAGTAAATATAAATGTAATTACAGCAATATATTTCTTGTTCTACTCATATAAAGTATTTAAATTATTCCAGCTTTTCTCAGTTTAAAAAGTATTTTATTCGTGTAATATATAAAAACATAAACATTGTGGATATCTGTTTGCGTGACCGAGGCATCTAAACCATCGGCAAAAAATGTGAGTGCGGGCTTTAGAATTTATAGTACGACTAAGGATTAAAGAAAAACCAATTCATATATCTGCTTCCTTCCTAATGTTCTTTGTCCGTACCGTAGTGTAGAACCGTAACCGTAAAACAACAAATGTTATTAATAAATGAAAGTACCACCACCACGGTTGCAAAGTCTGCTGCTGCACTTGGAATTCTCTCTGTTTCGTCAACTGTAAAATGAAATTAGAAAAGTTGCTTTGTGTCAAAGGAATGAGAATGTACCAACGTGTACTACGAAAATGGAAATTATTTACTTACTTTACTTCAACAATTACATTTTATGTTATTTGTGAGTTATCTTTCTTCAAATAACATTTGTATAAAAATTTAAATTATTACAACGCATGAATACACATTCATTTTAATAATTTAATATAAAAACGAAATTCGTTTATATCTTGATGTTTAATTAATTCATATTTTTCTTATACTATAAGCAGTGTTGTGACTGATCTAGATCATTTGATCTAAATGATTGATCTAGTTCATTTAGTATGGTTTTTGATCTGATCTAGATCCTTTTATGTATTCAGATCTTGATCTGGATTTAGATCTAAAATCTAGGATCTATGATCTTAAAAAAGATCAAATATACTAGAAAATTTAAGAAGAAATTAAATACAAGTAGGTTGTAATTTATTTAACTCACTTTAAAAATTTAATGGCATAATACTTGTCAGCCAATTTAATATGGCCTGTCTTAATTACATTTCAATAATTCTAATATTTAATATTATTATTTTTCTATTTTGGTTCTTGAATATGTACTTTATGAAACCCATTTGGATGTCATAAAGTACTTCTTTATGACATCCAAATGAGTTTCATAAAGTACATATTAAACAACCGAAATTGAAATTCCTGGACATGAAATAACGTACATTTTTTGAAAAAATGACCTAAATAGAAAAAATAGTATAAAATACATGTTTCATAAGACATTTCAGCGCACTTGTCCCCTTAGAAAACTCGCGGCAAGCTGCTCGTTTCTAAGAATGACGCGTGCGCTAAAATCATGTCTTATGAAACTTGCATCTTAATGTACTATTTTGTTTCTGTTTCCACTTTATTCATTAAATTAGTAATAATAAAACTAAGTATTTATGTATCTATCTAATTTTTCTTCCCATGTCTATTCCTTGTAATTAATTTACTTCTTCTATTTCCATTTAATTAATAAGAAATAAAAAGCATTTGAAAATCGTTACTGATCTTTTTTATGATCTAAGAAAAACAGATCCCAAATTCCCGATCTGATCTGAAGAAAAAGATCCAATCGCAGAAATTGACCTATGATCTGATCTAGAACATATTAATTGTGAAGATCTTGATCTTGGTCTTGATCCTTTATAAATTGATCTATCACAACACTGACTATAAGTAGTTATAGAATTTCTTATAACAATTTTAAATCGTAGTGTATTCCAAGGAAATTGACATTAAAAGTATGATTTTATTGGCAATTACTTGGCAAAAAAGTTTTACTTTCTCTGCCACTGGCAATAAATCTTTCAAATTTGTTTTTACTGTTAACTACGACGATGGACAGGGCGGCCTCCAGGCGGGTGCGAGAGGTTCGGTGCACCGGGCCCCGCGCTTTTTCCGGCCCCGCACATTTTTGGCTTTGGGTTATGCTTGTTCTATAATATAATTTCATTTGTATCCACAGTTTCGTACTAGTTATAAAAAATTGAATTTATTTTTATACCTTATAAATATCTAAGATTTCATCAAGTACACAGTAGTGCCATGACTTAGACCTGGTGATAGGTGCAGGCGACACAAAAACTATAAACCCGCCGTAATAAATAACTTTGCAACATTAAAAACACGAAAAGTTAATTTTTTATATGTACTAGTCTTCGTGTGACGTAATAAAGTTGCAAATGGCACTTGAGAACCGAGGGTTTTTATTTTATTCCGATCGCAGAATTTATTTTCTTAACTAAACGAAAGCTATTTTCTTACATGAAATGAACAATAACAAAGTGTCTCGAATATTTATAATATACCTTTGTAGTAAAATTATAATAAAAAAAATGTCGATAATAAAGCAGCGGTGCCAGGCGTCACGTATATACGGGATTGTCTCCTATTTCAGCTTTCAACTAAAATTTGAGCGTCACGTGAAGTACTGTCATTGGTACGACACTCCCTATACGTGTGTATTTGAATTTGGTGACCTTCAACAGGCGTGCTTTACACGCTAGCATAGGCGTACGTAAGATGTCTGTCTAGGAATTTAAGAGGAAAGATTTATTTTGATATCAATGTTAGTATAGTACTATGTCAGTCGGTAATCTAAAAAAGCTTTTTAGAATTGTTTTATCATTATTATTATTTGGACAGCCTTTTACACACCAATATATTATACCACCCGGCATTATGTCTAGTATTCTAGTCTGGTAGTCGTAATATTCTTACGCGAACTCCGTCACTCCGTCACTGGCAAAGTCTGGCGTACCGGAGTACGCCCAATATCCTTATGTTACCCGTCCCTGGTCTAAGTTCACGCACACATAGCCATGAGCACACGGACGGCAATACATACAACAGTGTCGCTTCTGTTGAAGTTAGTCATGTATATATTCTGTGATACTGTACTATATTTCAGTTACTAAATGTCTTGAAATTAACACCCAAATTTTATGAGAAAAAATAAATATGCAAATAAAAATTTATTAACAGCTGCTAAATCGCATAAGAAATATAAATAAAAAATGTTTTTTAACATTTAAGACTGACAGTGTAACTTTTGTTATAGAATTTTTCTTAATTTTATGTTAATATTTTATTTTAATGTATTATTTATGTACATGTTTTCTTACAATAAAATAAATTACTTTCTGACTTCAATCCGATTTTACTTTTTTGAGAATGTGTTAAATAATTTTCTTCATTGAAAAGAACTCTATATAACTTGCTTTGCATTTAAACACATTTGACCTTGAAAATTTTCCGCAAAAAGGTTTTGCACCCGGCGAAATAGTTATTTGTACAATGAGAGTGTAAACACAAGTTTTATAAAATGACATGGGGCCATGTACTTCTAAAATTATTGACCGTATGTCATAAAGCATACAATATTTTTTTTAATGAGACCTTAAATAACATTCCTGAAAGAAATTAGAAATTTGACAGACGAGCAAACGAAAATTTGAACATACCAAATACCGAGTTCACATTTGACAGATAAGAGATTTGAAATAGAATACTGCAGTATTACCAACATAAATGTACAGAAAAAACTAAATTTAGGTAAAACAAATTAAATACCACATGTGGACACGTGTATGGATGGTGGTAGCTCTGTAATGTGTAAATAAAATACGAAAATAATTTTTTGCACTGTTTAAAGTGTGGAAAATGACAAATTTACACATCGGAGTATAAAAAAATATTTATTTAATACTGTAACAATGCGGATTCACTGCCGAGGCTAAATTCAAACGCCGTCGCGGCAGCGAATTCTTTACTTTTTGCGATGATTTTAAATATTAAAAATAATATAATACACGCCGATATCACAGTTATTGTCATAAGTGTTAATTAAACATATTTTTCATTCTTTGGTTGTATTTTTTAATAAGCGATCGGCTCTGAAGCGCTTTCTGCTATTGTATCTGACGCAAACTAATTTTAAATATTTTTGTTTTATTCTAGATGTGCCAATTTAAAACAAATTTGATAAATGATTGATATATACCTCCATTACTAAAATACGTATGTTAAAATAATGGTATCTGGTGTTATATTACTTGTTTTGTAAATAATACATAAGTGCATTTATAAATATATCGTCTGCTGTGACAGCTCGCATTCTATCATTCAACATAAGAACAGTTGTCTCTTTTCCAAATTTTCTTCTTATTTGCATTATTGCGTGAAGTAACTCATATGCTCTTTTCATTTAACACAACAAACTTAAAATAAAACAATTTTAAGTTCAGTTCCGTAATTTATAGTATGATTTCTAAAAATTATTTGAATAGTGTCTGCCCATTACATTCATTTAAGGGTTTTAAAAAAATACGATAATAGTTTATAATAGTTACTTTGATATTTCAGTTGTCTAATATTGTCTTTAAGCTGCATCGTACAACTTTCTAGATTTCGTATCAATTATTTATTGGGAATCTTCCGAAGATTGCTATATTTTTAGTTTTACATTTTAGAAATAAAAAATGACGTAAAACTCAAAATTTTTTAAATGAAATTTAAGAAAACTCAACTTTGTTTATAAAAAAGTTCGTGTTGTTCAAGGAGTGAATAAAAACCCGCTTTCTGGGTAATTATATCACAAGGGTATTAAGAGTTATTGCTATGGTAATGTTGTCAAGAAATTAATATTATCACTGGGATCAAACCAAAAAAACAAACAGTAGCAATCATAGTCTACCAACTAGGTAAATTTTATTAAAACTTTCTGATGCGTAATCCGTAGAATATTGAAACATTATAGTCGGACAACGTCGAAGGCACTACGGGGATTAAACGGACAATAACGCCTTCGATCAATGTACACACCTCGGGCCAACAGCCATCGGAAAGTAGACTGTTGACCTCAAGCATTATTGCTCTTGTCACACATGTATTGCACTACACTGTACTTTTAAAAATTTCATCGAACTGATATGCAACGAATAGGTATAAAGTTTTTTTCTACAAATCTATTAAAAGTATGTTTTTTTAGGGTTAAAAATATCATTTTATGACACCAGTGTTAAAAAGTGACAGATCATTTTATTTTTAACACTAGTGTTAAAAGTGAATTAGTTACCTTGGTAATAACGAATGAAACAACAAATCAACATTTTTGACGTATGTCAAAAAATTATCAGAAATACAAATTTAAATGAAAAAATCTGATGTGGCCAGCAAATAACCTCTCGCCAGATATTTTACCTGGTTGTACGCATAAAACAAAAAAATATTTTTAAATACAAATACATATATTCATGTCTCACTGCAAAATAATTCTCACATATATTTGCAAAATCTATGGGATATTTTAATATAAATTATGTACAATACATACATTTTCTTTATATTCAACATTTTGAAATTTTCTTTTCTACTTTCCTTTTCTTTTTCTTTTTATTCGTCATTTTTTCGCAAATTCCTTTTATATTCTTTTTTACGTGTATTTTTTTGCGTTGTTGACTTTTAAATTTTCATAATGATGTAGGTACAAATATTTTTGACAGTGGCATACAAATATTTTTGACAGTGACATTTATGTGTTAATTACAAACATTTGAATTTCTTGCCTTGAAGTAGTTTGATCTGAGATTTTTTACATCAAATTATTTTATATGCATTTCTTTATCTCTAAATCTATAGAAGATATAATAATGAAGTTTATCGAATAAAGAATTTAACGTTCTTTAATATAAGTATTTACATAAATTTTCGATAAATAATGTTTAGATGATTTTTTTCTTGTAACTACTACTTCCGGTTGTCCAATTGTTACCATAACTTAATCAACTCTTCCCATTATTGTTAGATTGAGGAATCCGTAGTTAAAAATGTCTTAAGTCTTATAGTATTTGAGAAATGTTATAATCGGATTCTAGGGACCTTAAAACGTACTTATTCACTAAAATCTGGATATGCGATTTTTAGCATGAATTCAATACCTCTCTCAGCGAGAGGTAAAAATAGCGTTTGTAGAAAAAATAGTGTATGATTAGTGATGTGCCACTAAAAAATTTCCGCAAGGAAATATGTTTTTCTCGGGAAAATTCCCGGAAATTGCTATTACTATTTGCGGGGAAAAATATCTTGACTTTTTCCCGGATTTTTTTTTTTTGAAATTTTATTTTCGATAACAGATCTGTTCGTTTCGCTGCTTTGCGTCTACGGTTTACTGCCGCCTCCATACAAAGTATATGAGCGCGGCAGTAAACCGTAGACGCTAGGTAGCGAAACGAACAAACTTAATATCATACCTTGACACTTGTTCTTTTTTTGCCTGCGTATTACATACTCTTAAGCCTCATTCACAACACAAAATTAATGGTTAGCATTAGTAGATACAATTAGCGTAGAAAGCTTTGGCATACGTAGTTGTAGTTTAGCGTTCACAATAACGAAATTAGCGTAGCCCAGTTCAGTTAGCACAAGAGTTTGTAAACTCCAAACTTATGGTTAGTGGTTAACAGAGTAACCAATCACAGAACAGAGAAAAGAAAGATGTGACATTTGTTGAATTTGACAGTTGTTTTGAAAGAAATAAATTACATATTTGTTGAATTGAAGTAGAATTTGAAAGGTTATAGGCAATAAAAGGTTATTCTGTTGAACTTTTTTTTACAAATAGAAAAGGATATAAAAATATTAAATAATAGTCAAATCTACTAAACAAGTAGTATGTATTAAATCAAACCAGCTCTTAAAAACTTTGAATTAAATGTACTAATTTGCCATCAAAAATTGTTATTCGTTGTCGTTAATTTCATGTATTGTGAACGATGTTTACCAATCTTTAACTACTAATTATAACCACTAACTATAACTACTAACACTAATTACTAATTTCGTATTGTGAATGAGGCTTTACTCCGTCAACAAATATTGTGGTGTAACGCAATATTTGAAATTACTTGGGACTTTTTCCTAAAAACAAAAAAAAATATATCATCACGGCATATTATCCATTGCTGGGTGTGCCAATCTGCTTTGTACGCAGATTTCGATAATGATGATGACATATTTGTACCGTGCGGGCGTTTACCAAGCGTCTCCTCACGGGCACTCATTGCTGGCGCGGAGAGTGTACCACAGGGATCAATATTATGCCATTTAAAATTCGAAATATTTGGCGTCGGTCGTGATCGAACCCGGTTTCCCAGATTCGCGACCTGACACTCAGGCACGCGGCCACGAGACCCCGTACTACCTACTTTTTCCTCATCATTCAATTTCGGGAATTCACCCATCTATGTATGATATACGAGTTAAAAGTTATTTTATTTTGTTCGAAGGTTTGGACCACTCCGCTTCGCGTTGAGTTCCAAACTTCTTTCCCACAAAATAAAATGTCACTTTTAACAAATATCATAAGTAACTATTTTTTTTAAATAATAGTTTTTAGTGCTTGGCAAAGTTTAAAAATAAAATGTAGTATTTACTGCAATGCATCCTATTTATGTGTTTTCCCAGTACCTATAACTCCAATTACAAAACATTTCTTGCATGTCGACGTCCAATTTAAACCATATTGCAGCCGGGAGACAGGAGTGTCTTTTAACCTGCATTAAACTACGGCGCACAACATTTGGATGGAATCGTAAAAACGCGCTCTTAAAACGAGCTAATAAACAGAGCATTCTACATGCATTTTCAAATAAAACCCTATCGCGACATTAATCTCCAGCAATTAGTCGCCTGTGCACATAATTTAAAAATTATCTAGAATAAGTTCACGTCGGGAAGATGGAAGCGTTTAGTTTATCTCGCTATGCTATTACATAAATAACATCGTTTTGAGTTGTGAGCGCATAAATTCTAGATGTGTTACACGGCTACAGGAATGTAAACCAAATTATTTTCCTGGTCTTGAACGTATTTAAAGATAAATTTAGAAAGAAAATAATACACAAAGCACACAAAGTCTTATGGTAGCAATTTAAGAGGCATACATCATTACGGAAACATCTTTTACCAATGTATAATAGCTCTGTTGAGTTAATCATGATAATGACATATTTTAGTCTTCAAAAGCATGTGTTACTAGTTACTTCAAAAGCATTAACAATATAATAATAAGAAATATGTTTACGGAAGCTTTTAAAGAAATTAATTTAAAGGAAACAGTACAATGGGGTCTTCCCACATTTTCTTTTTTATCTTTTTTTTAACGAGCACAACATACTATTTTTTTATCACAATCAGGAGTTGAAACATCAGATTTTTAAAAATTAAAATCTTGTGATAAATTCGACTTTTACAATTCGAGAATTTATAATAATTAAGATATCAAGGCTTAACAGTTTAAAATAACTCAAACATCGACGATCACAGACTACTAATTGTTTTCTTACCTTCCGTCACCTTTAGGTAAGGAAGGTTTCGTCTTTGGTCAAAAAATTCGGTGGTGAGATTTTGATGAATAATAAGATTTTACAACTCGTATTTTTACAATGATGTCTGTATGTGTGTATGTATGAATGTATGTATTTTTTATGTATGTGTGTGTGTGTGTGACGATCTTTCGGATCCGATAACTCAAATACTATAATTCAAAAAATTATAATTCTTTCGTATTCCTTTTCTTTACATCCATGTGAATAGATGATTAGATTTTGGTTATAATTGCTCAGCCGGAAATACCCAATTTTAATATTTTAACAGTTTTTTTTGAAAAAACACTGTTAAATATCATTTTTCCGTATTTACAGTTATTATAAATATTAAAGAATATTTTATTCTCTATACGATTTGATTACATTTCATACTTCATATTCAATGGATATAGAGTTAAATAATTGTAAACCTCATGCTATAACCATGGAAACCGGTACTTGTGACATGTGTGTATTATATTATTATATTTTACTGGAAATATAGAAGCTCTTAGATACATAAAACTTTCTGTATAGAATTTGTACAAAGTACATATGGAACTGACAGAAGGTAATGTGCTTGAAATATGGAATCTTGTGTAAGAAACTTTCTGTATGGAATTTGTACAAAATATGTGGAACTGACGGAAGGTAATGTGCTGGCCACATCAGATTTTTATTTTTATCTTGTCAAAATTGTGATTATTATTATTATTATTATTATTATTATTATTATTATTATTATTATTATTATTATTATTATTATTATACTTCATTTCACGTAAAAAATATTAATGGGAAGACAGGTGCAGTTTGATCTTGTTGTTTGATTGGATAATATCAATATCGAGGTATTATCCAATCAACTATTTTCTTACGTGAAATGATGTATAGTCTTTCATAAAAAAATTAAAAAATATTGTACCCAAAGCAGTTGAGTTGAGACTGTTTATTCACTCGAACAAAATTTTCAGGCTCCGTTTTAATATTTTATTATGTTGTTTTATTGTGTAGGATAAAAAATATTGTGTGCTACACGGTAGGAAAGTTCTTTTCTAGTCCTCAGGACCGGAAAAGAACAACTTTCCTTTCCTAGCAACACAAATAACTATATTTTATCTACTTACTTCCAATGTATTAGTAAAAACAATACCAAAATTTTAAGTACCATATTGGTGTCCCAAACCCTGAAATGGCGATATATCTACCTTTGACGCTATTTGAAAATTAAAATAATTTTCAAGTTTGACTGGTCGGAATCGAATCTGAAGCGCCCGAATCACCACCAGTCACCTAAAATACAGTAAATATCCCGCGTTATCAATTGTATTGATGTACAAGGTCACTTTGCAAACATTTTTCGATTTTGTGAATAAATAGTTTCTAGTAAACGTTCGTACATTCACCAACAAATAATCGCAAATTTATCTGCAAACTTGTGGAACCGGGGTCTGAATAAACATTATCTTAACTCACTTTAAATATAAATACCTATTTATTTGTTGAAAAAATAACAGGGTTCTAATCTTTTTTTATCTAGATTAAAATAAAAAATTGAAAAGCCTTTAATTTACGTAAAAATATTTTCCGATGCTCTACAACCGATATAGAAAAACATGACAATTTTAAAAATTTAAGTACAAAATTTTCTCATTTTCTTTTAATATTTGATTAAATATTTCTAATAAAATTTCGTCATATCATCACTCCGTGGTATGTGATGTAATATTTTTTAAAAATTCTAGGAATTTGATCGATATAAGCGACCACCGCCAGATATTGAAAAATACATTACATTGTTTCATTCAACGTGAATATTAATATTGGTTTTATGTTATACCTATTACTTTTTCATAAAAATGTAGAAAAACTTGAAATCATTTTTATTCAAATATATCGAATAAGTGCACACTTTTATTTTCCATTAAAAATTTAACAGATTTATAAATTTTATATTCCATTTACAATTTCCGAAATTCATATTTCAAATTTCATGAATTTAATATCGAAATTTCGCGGGGGAATATTATTTCAAGATAGCGGTTTGATAAATAATAAATTTAGCGGCGGATAGAAATGGTTATGAAGCACTCATTTTGTGATTAAAGTCCTCGTAGTACGAGAACGTGGTTATTTACTTAGCGAGAACAATGTGTCTAATCAACTTTCAATTAGCTACTCGTGTGCGTTAGAGAATTGAATTCGAGAGAATGTAATGTTATTGTACAGATGTAGAACAGTAACTACTCAATATGCAAATTTCTAACACAGTAGAATTAGAAATAGGAGTATAAATATAAATACCTACTTAATATAATTTTCATTTAATTAAATATTTACCTTTTGAAAATTTATTCCTAATTTTAAGATACCGGGTATTTAGTTGTTTTTGTAGACCATAGAATACACAACAGTAAAATTTTCATATTGCTGTAAATTCTGCCCTATTAATTTTAGAACGAAAGTGTAAATACAAAAATCTGATGTGGCCAGCACATTATCTTCCGTCAGTTGACGGATCACCTCAACTACAGATAGGACAGTTAATGTATTTTTCGAAATACAAAAAAGTGACATCCACAGATAGCTTCCTGAAACTAATGCAGACTGTGGTGGCTTAAGACATAATAAGAAAATTGAATATAAGTAAATACATATATCTTAAATAATCACAATACAATAACTATAAATTCATTTCTAAATAAATTTAAAATTACTTGTCAGATAGACATACACTTCTATTTTAATATTTGTTTATAGGAGTATGTAAGATAAAATGATATTGGAAATGGTACATTTTTTTCATTAAATATAAAAGTAAACGTCTATTTGCTTCATTGCACTGCACTTTATATCAAACAGCACAACGAATGTTTATCAGCTTATTGAATTTCAATTTCATATTACGTCAAAAAATAAACACAGTTAATACACTTTAAAACTGGAGAAATTACGAAATTAATCACTACTAGCACTGTAACTAAAACTTTAAACTATTACAATTTGAATTACCAAATAATTAAAGATGTTAAAGAGTACGTTCAATGACATGTGTGATAACTTATGTGACTTTATAATTCAAAATATTCGCAATCGTAGATAAAAAAAATTCCCTCTAGTGGCGCAAATCAGTACTACGAAAAGCAATCGTACAAGCGCCATATTAAATAAGTGACAGCTGAGTTTGTAGTGTAGTAATTAATAATTAAATATTTCAACTTATCGTCTTCATATAAATAAGTTTTTAAACTCAGTTTGTATGCACCGTCAACGAAACACAGTGAACAATGTGAACTGTCATATGTCAAACCCATCGTATGGCGGCCATCTTGTTTCTAAAATCAGCGCCTCTAACGTTAATTTCGATTGCGAATAGCAAAATGTTTTGAACTCAAAGGGTGACTTAATCCATTTTCTTAAAATTTAAGCACTGTCGCGCCTCTACAGTTTGCTTCCTGGAATTATGATAGTGTTTTGGCACATTCATTTAGCTGTCCGGTGCCTGCGTCAGTTCTATGTATTTTGTATAAATGTCATACAGAAAGTTCCTTGCAAAAGATTCTATTGCTTATACATTACCGTAAGGCAGTTGTATATATTTTATACAAATTCCATACATAAAGTTTCTAGCAAAAGATCCTATATTTCCAGTAAAATTATAACACAAACATACAGTCAACTGCACTTGACACTGACACCTTTCAATCAGAATTTTCTTAATATAGCAGCTGTTTACCGAGTTATAGCATAGCTGGTTAATATAGGCTATTTAATTTCTTTATAATTTGTGCTTATTCATCAAAAACTCACCACCGAATTTTTTGACCAAAGACAATACCTTCCTTACCTAAAGGTGACGGAAGGTAAAAAAAAAATGTTCAGATTTTAAAAATGCACCTAACAAGTTCAAAATTATTGTCTACATGCGTTTAGTTTGCGAAAGAGAGGCAAAATAAAAGTAATAAATTTTAGCTATTTGCAAAGTGCTATGAGCATAGCACAAAATTTTAAACAGTTGTATATTGCTTGAATTTAGCAGATGACATCTGGTGTACAGTTTTAATACTTTAACTGTTAAATATTATTATTAAACGTTTATCTGTCAAAGTCAAACAATACGACTATTTGAATTGTATGTTTTGTCTCGCATGGCACTCCGGAAAAGGTTAAACACGCGTATTTTATTTTACGTTTATCTCATGACAAGAACCTGTACTATATCAATAAATTTAGGCTCATTGGATTCAGTATTTAATTCTGAATATTTTTGGTATGTATACTTTAGTTCTAAAATAATTAGGGCAGAATTTATAGCAATATGAAAATTTTACCGTTGTATGTCCTATGGTCCATAAAAAATGAGACACTGATATATTTTGTTCAATTTTTGGTGGATATACAGGATGTAAACGAATTAAGTACATTAAATTTAACCAGTAATATAATTCGTCGAGAGCAATAATATTTCTTAATATTTTTTTTTCTAAATCTTCCAGTTTTTGAGTTTAATTTTTTTAAAGATTTGTTTAAAATTTAGTTACCCACCTGTGGCAAACATCTCTACTACCCTCTGCTGTCTGAATCAAATTTCGATGTACACAGACAAAAATTGTCGGGTGGTGGTTGCATTCTTGCAGACACAGTAATTAATAAACGATCAAAGGAAAACATATTTATAATTAATAAATTCGTAATAATACAACTTTTAAAATAAAGAAATTTAAATTTTAGTTAACAAATTATAAAATTGTGTATTAAAAGAGGTTTCTGAACTTGTGTGAATAGAGGAAGAGCATAGTTGTTATGATGATATGAGATGAGTTTTCGTGTGTCAACACGGCATATCATAATAGTTTAAATACGTTATTCAAAAATGTAAGTACATACTCTTGTCCATTTAAACGATGTGGGATTATATGAGGACCAATGGCTCATTAATTTATTTCCGCCCAAACCATTAATGATATTATTTGTTGCAAATTGTGTTTCCTTCTTACAGTATGAAGATTTTTGTGTCCAGATAAGTGTATTGTGCATTATTAAAGACACTTTCTTTAATAAATCCAACCCTAAAAGTAAACAATACAACCCATTCGCAAAATTGAAGTACTGGAAACAATGGCTGGTACCATAAGACTTGTTTTAACTAAAACGCTATTTTAAGAATTGTGAAATTTTATTATTTAATACTAATAATAAATAATATCAAATTTTGATAAATTTGATATTAAATAATCAATGTTTTTATCTCTGCCACCTATTGACGACGATTTCCCACATGTATTTGGTGTCATTTGATGTAGAACCATCATTCTAAGTTAAAACGGGGGGCAATAGTCTGCAAAGAACTGATTTCTCATGTTAATCTCCTATATGCACCTTTAAAAAAAAACCCCCCGGTATATATAAATGCGTCGAAAACAAATTGACTCACTGCAATGGATTTGTAATGATGCATCTCTAATGAAAAGAAACGTAGATCTCATACTCTTACTTAATCATCATTATCGTCATCTTGTTTCTTTCATGAATATATCTCCATACCGTAACGAAAGTATAAAATCCTGGGAGTAAATCTGCGTTACCGTAAAGTCAAGTGCAGATTACCTCTTAGCTTGTGAGCAGCTGCCTTGCTGTGTATCTCGCCCTCAGTCGCTCGTAAAACTTTTCACATTTTCCTCACGGTTGCCTCAGCCATCGCTGGGTTTGTTTAGGCCCTCGCCCTGGTTAGATATTCATATCGGAGTTCTTTACAGCACTGACAATGCACACGCACAGCAGAGACAGAATTTTTTTCGTGCATATTTTTTGTTTATAGATGCACAAGAAAATTTGCATATAAAGTTAAAAGTTTTTTTTGTTATTAATTCTTGATATAATAAATAAATAAATACCGGATGGCTTTTAAAAAACGAATCCTATTTGATAATTCATAATTCCGCAGTACATTGAGATATCGATTTTTTTTACCTTCCGTCACCTTTAGGTAAGAAAGGTATTGTCTTTAGTCAAAAAATTCGGTGGTAAGTTTTTGATGAATAAGCACGTTTTAGGGTCCCTAGAATACGTATTTCGTATTTCTCTTCGTTACATCCATGTGAAGAGCTGATTAGATTTTGGTTAGAATTGGACAACCGGAAGTACCGTTATTTGAAGATTTTAACAGTTTTTCTTGAAAAAACTATGTTAAATATAATTTTTTCACATTTAATGTTATTATAAATATTAAAGAATATTTTATTCTCTATACGATTTGACTGCAATTTAAACTTAATATTAAATGCATTTAGAGTTAAAAAAATATAAAGAAATTAAATTTCATAAAGTAGCCATAGCTATGGAAACAGCTACTATATTAAGAAAATTTTGATTGAAAGATGTCAGTGTCAGGTGAAATTGACATAGTGTGTTTGTCTTATAATTTTACTGGATCTTTTGCAATAAATTTTCAATGAACTTTGTGTATGAAATTTGTACAAAATACATAGAACTGACGGAAGGTAATGTGCTGGCCACATCAGATTTTTTTTTAAAGTATTGAGAAGTATTCCTATACCAAATTTCACCCGTTATATTGTCGCTGTTATAATTAAAAGAAGCTTTTAGTTAAAGTTCTATGTATATTTACAAACCAACGTTCGGCAGCATTTACAAGAGGCACATGACGTCATTCATTCGGCAGTTTTCACGTCGAGTGCGAAAAACATTTTGCTAAACTAAATACATAAATAGCTATTTCATTGCAGAATAATTTATTTTTACTTCCCGTCATACCGTAGGTAAGGGATGTAATGTTATTGATCCAAAAATTTGATACTGAGTTTTCAGTGAATAAGCATGAATTACGATCCACACAATACTTTTTTTTACTATTTTTACGATGATATATATATATGTGTGTGTGTGTGTGTGTGTGCGTGCGCGTGTGTGTGTGTGTGTGCGTGCGTGCGTGCGTGCGTGCGTGGGTGCGTGCGTGCGTGCGTGCGTGCGAGGGTGCGTGCGTGCGTGTATGTGTGTGTGTGTGTGTGTGTGTTTGTGTGTATGTGTGTGTGTTTGTGCGTGTGCGTGTGCGTGTACGTGCGTGCGTTGCGTGTGTGCGTGCGTGCGTGCGTGTGTGTGTGTTACGATTTTTTCGTCCACGATAACTCTTATAACAAAATTCCAAATATTTATATTTTCTGTATTTAAGCTTTCTGCATTCATATAAAGAGTTGATTAGATTTTGTGTAAAATTGGATAATCGGAAGTGACTCTTTACTTGAACCCCATAACTGTTTTGAATGAAAAACTATATTAAAATATAATCCAAAACTTTTCAATTGTAGTATTTAAGACTTTTATATCAAGGGGAACAACATATTAGATTTTGGCTAAAATTCATAAACCAGAAGTATCACTTTGCTTGAAGCTATGAACAGATTTTCGTGAAAAATATATAATGATATACTCGAAAACTTCTCAAATTTGATATTTAAAACTTCCATATTATAAAGAGGAATAACATATTAAATTTTGGCTAAAATTGTTTATCCGGAAATGATACTTCACTTGAAGCTCTCAACAGATTTTCGTGAAAAAATATAATATATTCCAAAACTTTTCAAATTTAGTATTTAAGACTTTTATATGAAAGGGAGCAACATATTAGATTTTGGATACAATTGATAAACCGAAAGTGATATTTTATTTGAAGCTCTGAACATTTTTTTGTGAAAAATATATTATGATATATTTCAAAACTTGTCAAATTTAGTATTTAAGACTTTTATATGAAAGGGAGCAACATATTAGATTTTGAGTAAAATTGATAAACCGGAAGTGATACTTTGTTAGAAGCTCTGAACAGATTTTCGTGAAAAATAAATTGATACAATCCAAAACTTTTCAAATTTGATATTTAAGACTTTTATATTAATGAGAACGACATAGTAGATGTTCCTAAAATTGATAAACCGGAAGTACTACTTTAGAGGAAGCTATAAACAGATTTTCTTGAAAAAATATAATAAAACGATTCAAAACTTCTCAAATTTGGTATTTGAAACTCGTGTATAATTTGAAACATTAGATTTTGACTATACCTATATGATAAACCGGAAGTGGTACTTAATTTGAAGCTCTTAACAGATTTTCGAGGAAAAACATAATAAAATGTAATCTAAAATTTGGTATTACAGGCTTTTCTATTTATTGGAACAAATTTGATTTTGTTTATAAACGATCAACTGGAAGTAATACTTTACTTAAAGCTCATTGCTATTTCAAACATGGAATTGACGGGAGGTCATGTGGTACCCACATCAGAGTTTTTTGTTACTAGTTCATCTAAGTTTTAATTAATATAACCATAATAATTGTAAAATTTGATTTATGAGAAATACCCTATTTCCTTATTGTGCGGTATAGTATTGAATTTAAAAATTTGTTAATTCCAATTTGCTGTATACAGGGTGAGTCTGGGAAGACGCCCCCCCCCCCTTTAACTTTTTTATTATAAGTAATAGAAAAAAATGCCTCGTATAAAAGTTTTATTATTTTACATATACTATTTGACAGCAGATGTAGATATTTTTTATAAAGTCAGGTTTACAAGATACGACTTTTATTTTTCAAATGGCAACCTATAATTATTTTAATAAAATAGAAACCGCCATTTTTTCTCTTTGCAACGATGTATTATTTTTATTAATGTATTAGAAAAATTTCGAGAAAAATTAGATAATTTAGAAATAATTTTTAAACAAATATTATAGGTGGCTATGTGAAAATAAACAAAACGTAACAATTTAAAACAATTAAATTAATGTCAAAAAAGTATACATTTGTTTGTTACTTAATTTAACGTAATTTGTAAACAAAAAAAAAAACATTTTGAAATGTTTACGAAGAACGAATTAATTGATTTTTCTCTAAATTTTTTCAATACATTAATAAAAAATAATACATCGTTAAAAAGAGAAAAAAATGGTGGTTTCTATTTTATTAAAATAATTTTAGGTTGCCATTTGAAAAATAAAAGTTGATAGTCGTATCTTGTAAACCTGACTTTATAATAAATATCTACATCTGCCATCAAATAGTATATGTAAAATAATAAAACTTTTATATATGCCATTTTTTTCTATTACTTATAATAAAAAAGTTAAAGGGGGGGGCGTCTTTCCAGACTCACCTGTATACTGTTTTAATTTTTTTAGTTTGTAAATATTACTTTTGAATTTACTTCTTTAAGTTTAAAAACAAAATATGTATATTAAAAATAATATGAAACACATTGACAATTTCTGCAAATAGAAAAAATAAAAATACAAACCTCTGTTAAACATTCTTTAAAAATGACAGTCTCGTACCCCGATTTAAAATTTTATTAAAGTAAAAATCATAAAGTGTGCGACCCTCATTTCCATTGAGGTCTGGACGACCCTGCAACACAACACACTTTCAATTATCTCTTTAAGCTGAGCCACGCAAAATTTTAAGCGAATAGCCATGATAGCCTTGTCGGTAGTAAAAGGACAGATTTTTTTATGTCGTTAGATGGGACGCACGATACGCCATGCGCTCAGGTCCTTAGACAGGATAAGGACGAGGCAGGGAGACACTTCAAGAGATTTTGAATAAAACATGCACTACAGACGAGATTGTTGATATCAACTATAAACGTAAAGTAAGATTTTAAAGCTGAAGAACATAGTCGGTTAACTGGAAAGATAAGTATTTCTTTATAGAACAATATTTAAATATTTATTTCTACTTATATTGTTGTCTTATATTTATTAAAATGTCTATATACTTCTAAATATTTCTATGGGTTTTGTAGGAAGTAAATACTCGTAAATTTAATTAATTTTATTTTTGGTTCATAGTTTCATTTAATAGAAAATTGTTCATCATTGATAAAAAATTAATGTTATAATTTTAATAGGGGATTCCACCATTTTTAATTCCTTGTACGAAGTAAAGGAAGTATTGTAATCGCGAAAAATTTCGGTTTTGAGATTTCAACGGAAATATCCATTTTGACCATCCCTGAATCCATTTTGACTAATTTCGTCATAACGTCTGTGCGTACGTGCGTATGTATCTCGCCTAACTCAAAAACGGTAAGTCGTAGAAAGTTGAAATTTTGTATTTAGGACTGCTATAACATCTAGTTGTGCACCTCCCTTTTTGGTCATTACTAAATTTCTAGAAATGGTACTTTATTTGAAGCCTATAATAGATTTTAATGAAAAACTATCTTAAAATATAATCTAACACTTTTCAAATTTGGTATATAAGATTTTTATGTCAATTGGAATAACATAGTGGATTTTGGTTAAAACAGGCTAACCGGAAGTGGCATATTACCTGAAGGTGTTAACAGTTTTTCTTCAATAAAATGGTTTCATTTTGATTTTAGAAATAAATGCTTCAAATAAAATTTTTAGAGAATTAAATTCTGTGTCTAGCACATCAAGTATTATTAAATTAGCCCTTTGTATAAGCGAGATATGATGCTAATGTCAAATTACGTCAAATATGTGCAATTATATACTTGGGTCTATACTTCATATTGTTCTTGTGTAAGTTGTGTACAAGGAAGTCGTGTGGTGTCCACATCAGATTTTTTTATATATAATTTTATCAGAAAGTATAAGTAAAAATAAAACTATTGATGAAAATCCGAATATAAGTTTTTATATAACACTGTTTTCTTCGTAGATCTAAATGTTCTTGAAATGTATGCTGTTTCTAAATTATAATTATAAAGAACAAATTAATATTATAACACTGTACAAGTCTACATGCTTTATAATTGCAAGTGTAAATTTATATTCAAATAAAAACTGTTTGAGAATTGCAGTACTGGACTGGTAGCCACGTTTCGGCTATCGAATTTGTCTACTTCCATTGGCAGTAGACTCCTCCCCCTAACTCGGTATTCGTTATATATTTATAGGAGGTCTTTGAGTCGCCAATCAAAATAATGTATATGGAATTCATATATGAGTGACGAGCCTCTAAAACAAAAACCCCTTTATTTTCGAAGTATTTCAATTATATCATTTTATTTCTTTATTAATATTCTTTATGAAGTATATATTTTCACATTTTTACAAATTTCTCTTAATTCGATTGAGCTGCAATCCACTATTGTAAAACGTTCTAATTTAAAAATTGTTCGTCATGAAATAAAATTAGATTTTATCCATTTTAATAAGAGAGATATATGGAAAGATATTGTTACTATGTGTTACTCGGTGATAAATAAGGTTTACAATTATTAACGCGTTCGTAGCAAATGCGTTAAAATGTCTCGATTATCAATCACACAGAAAAGGAAAATGCCCTGGTCTAGAATACTAAAATTGTTTAATACTAAAAAAAACTTTTATTAGCATTAAATAGGATACGTTATACAAGCTGTCCGGATTCCGAAGGCCACCATTCCGAAGGCCACCATTGGGATTTCGGAAACTAAGAGATACGACTTCTCGAAATTTCTCGTCTCGCCGAGACGAGAAAGCTTTGTGAACTCACGAGACGAGACGATACTTACATGTCGAGATTCTCGATTCTCGACAATTATTCCGAGATTTCTCGACAATTTTTTGTATTTTTGAAAGTACAGTTTTTTACTTCCTTGTACGAAGTAAAGGAAGTATTGTAATCGCGAAAAATTTCGGTTTTGAGATTTCAACGGAAATATCCATTTTGACCATCCCTGAATCCATTTTGACTAATTTCGTCGTGACGTCTGTACGTACGTACGTACGTACGTACGAACGTACGTGCGTATGTATCTCGCATAACTCAAAAATGGTAAGCCGTAAAAAGTTGAAATTTTGTATTTAGAACTGCTATAACATCTAGTTGTGCACCTCCCGTTTTGGTCATTACATAATTTCTAGAAATGGTACTTTATTTGAAACCTATAATAGATTTTAATGAAAAACTATCTTAAAATATAATCTAACACTTTACAAATTTGGTATATAAGACTTTTATGTCAATTGGAATAACATAGTGGATTTTGCTTGCTATGGATTAGGACAAAAAATAACAAAAAATAAAAGATAGATGCTAATGTCAAATTACCTCAAATACGTGCAATTTTATACTTGGGTCTATACTTCATATTGGTCTTGTGTACAAGGAAGTCGTGTGGTGTCCACATCAGATTTTTATATTTTCATTGGAACATTTTGTAAATTTGTATTACAAAAATTATCATAATTTTTAAATTATAAATCTAATACAGGATCGGGCTAAAATTTCTTAAATAAAACTATCTGTATTTAACTACAAAACGATCAGATAAAACAGAGGACATTTTAAAATTTTGGAATAAGCATCAAGATATTTATTCTAATTTAACCAAAATGGCATGAGATTTTTTAAGTGCACAAGCTACTTCCGTACCATTGGAAAGATGTGTTACGAAAACATAGAAATCGGCTTAATGAAGATTCTGCAAAGAGCATTTTGTGTTTAAAATCATGGTTAACAGCAAACTTTTTAACTGGATAAATAATGTAACAATTTGCACCTCCAGACGTTAAATTTAAACTTGATTTAAATAAATAAAAGCAGTTCGAATGTTTGACAGTAATGTTCTTTATTTTAAATGATATCTAACTTCGCTTTTCATTATTTTATTTAAGCAAAGCATAAAATTTGCCTTTTGGTGGTGCAAATTGCCTGGCTGGTAGTATGAACACTACAACGCTTATTAATTATTTTAAAGAAAAATACTTCAAATAAAAAATGCTTATAATTTAATTTTTGTACGACTGTCATTTGAAGTATTTTTCTCTAAACTAATTTATAAACGTTTGACAGAGATACAACAATGCTGTTTATTTGTAACTGTTCATGAATAAGAACATTATTTTATTATTATACTAGTGCTGTGTCAAATTACTCTGTCTTTAACTTTGTAATTTGTTGTATAGGTATAAAATTGATACTGAAGAAAATATTGTCTCAATTTTTCTAATAACCTTGAATTTTATTTGTATGTTTTTACGGTAAATATACAATAATAAATTATATATTGGATCCATTATAAAAATCGAGAAATCTCGTTGAGATTCTCGGCCGAGACGAGACTCCATTGTTCGAGACGAGAAAAAATGGAGACGAGAGTTAATTTTTTGTCTCCTAAACGGAACGAGACAAGACAATGTAGTTTCTCGGCTCGATCGTCTCGTCAGAAACACTATTTAAAACTTTGATAGACTCTGTCAAACTGTTTTAAAGTCAAGCTTTAATATAAATAACCCATGTTGAAATTTGTTGAGGATTCCATTACTCATCTAAGAGATAATGTAATCCATTGTTTTCACACGGATTAAGAACTGTCACTACAGCAGACATAAAGCAAATAAATATCTTTACTACCTATTTAATGAAAAACCCATAACACATCACTGATAATATATATTTCATTATTTAATTCGATTGGAATATGAATAATATCGTCATTAATCTACATGACTGTCTACTTATTCAATAAATCGGAAAATGACAGAGGTTTAATGTATCATAAAAGCACATTACAATGCACTGCAAACAGTAAACATTGGCATGATTATTTTAAATTGGTTTAATCTGAAGTTGTAGGCACCTACATCCAAATTCCATTAATGAATTACCAACTCATCCGCGCAACGCGTATTGACTCGGTGCATTGATAATTGTATCCTCTCTGCTGCGAAGATTCAAAGCGGGCATCAATTTTAATTACCTCCTTGTTCAATTTCGTATTCACCACGAGACTGTCAATACATTGTGTAAAAAATTTGATGTGGCCTGCACATAACCTCCCGTCAATCCCATGTTTAAAATAGCAATGAGCTTTAAGTAAAGTATCACGTCCGATTATTGTTCAAATAAATAGAAAACTCTGTAATATGAAATTTTAAATTATATTTTATTATGTTTTTCCTGGACAATCTGTTAAGAGCTTCAAATTAAGTACCACTTCCGGTTTATCATACAAGTATTATCAAAGTCTAATATGATGTTTCAAATTATACACGAATTTAAATACCTAATTTGATAAGCTTTGGATCGTGTTTTAATATATTTTTTCAAGAGAATCTGTTTATAGCTTTCTGTAAAGTACTACTTCTGGTTTATCAATTTTAGAAAAAAATCTAATATGTCGTTCTCATTAATATAAAAGTCTTAAAAACAAAATTTGGAAATATGTTCGGGGCTTCAAATAAAGTATCACTTCCGATTTCTCAATTTCAGTCAAAATCTAATATGTTGCTCCCCTTCATATAAAAGTCTTAAATGCCAAATTTGACAAGTTTTGGAATATATCACAATATATTTTTCACGAAAATCTGTTCAGAGATTCAAGTAAAGTATCACTTCCGGTCTATCAATTTTAGAAAAAGTCTAATATGTCCTTCTTATTAATATAAAAGTTTTAAATGCCAAATTTGAAAAATTTTGGTACATAACATAAAATATTTTTCACGAAAATCTATTCAGAGCTTCAAGTAAAATATTATTTCCGGTTTATAAATTTTATAAAAATTATTATTAATGTAATGATTTTTTGATAATCTTTATCAGATAAATCTACTTAAATTACTTCTACACGTTTAATCGTTTATAATTTATTTCGATGATACTTGTAATCTAGAATAGTAGGTACTTGACAGAAAGTAATACAGTAAACAGATAAAAGTGAATTCAATGTCATTGAAATTTTTTCTTTTTCATTTCACAGAGTAATACAATACCTTCGAAAATTGGTACTAGGTCAAAACCTCAAATAAGAAAAACACAATTTTATTTAATTCAATAGGCAAAAGAAAGGAGTGGCGACAAATCGTATAGCAAATGCACATCAGTCAAACGACATATATGATACCGTGATATCATATGTCTATTATGGCTTGGACACGAAATAAATAAGTAGGTATTCCAAATATCCAATAGACTTTGAATTTGAGCAAGAAATAGAAAACATAACAACAATTTTTAAAGGAATTTGTTTATCAAATGATATTTTACAAAACTGAAACTAAGAAAGGTTGTAAAACATTTTAATTGTTAGGCGTAAGTACCTAGTTTAATAAATAAAATTTTTATTTTTTATAGAATCTAAGACAATGCGCTTATCTATAAAGTGATCTTAAAAAATCTGATGTGGATACTACACGACTTCCTTGTACGCAAGACCAACATGACATATATATTTTTTGTCCTAATCCATAGCAAAGTTTATTACAAAAACCAAAAAGTATATAATTGTTAAATTTAAATATCTCGCTTATACAAATGGCTAATTTAATAATACTTTATGTGCAGACGCAGAATTTAATTCACTGAAACTTTTATTTGAAGCATTTATTTCTAAAATCTAAATAAAACCATTTTATTCAAGAAATACTAATAACAACTTCAGATAATATATCACTTCCGGTTAGTCTATTTTAACTAAAATCTACTGTGTTATTCCCATTGAAATAAACGTCTTATATACCAAATTTTAAAAGTTTTGGATTATATTTTAAAATAGTTTTTCATTAAAATCTATGATAGGTTTCAAGTAAAGTACCACTTCTGGAAATTATGTAATGACCAAAAAGGGAGGTGCATAACTAGATGTCATAGCAGTCCTAAATACAAAATTTCAACTTTCTACGGCTGACCGTTTTTGAGTTATGCGAGATACGTACGTACGTACGTACGTACAGACGTCACGACGAAGTTAGTCAAAATGGATTCAGGGATGGTCAAAGTGGATATTTCCGTTGAAATCTGAAAACCGAAATTTTTCGCGATTACAATACTTCCTTTACTATGTACAAGGAAGTAAAAATATGGAGATAGGATAGAATAAATGGCAAGTTGGCATATAACAAAACTTTGAATTTTTAGTTGTCAAATCGATCAGTACTGGCATTGAATTTATAATACCCTTATAAGAATGGCAACGCAAAGCACTAACCAGTAACCTATATCTATCCTTTTCTATCGAAAATTTAACGTCGCGAGCTAACGATCTCTGCCGTCCAACATAGAAACTATAAGGCAAAATTAAGTTCACTGTTGCCAAGCACTACTAAAATCGTCTGGCGAGTGGCGATCTACGAGGAAGAATCCAATCGCTCCTCAGACGTCAGTAGGCAGTACAAGTCACAATACAAATATAATCTGTTATGAAAATTCTTATTTCCTCTTATTATTTTATATATCGACACATGATAATATTAAATAGTATTTTATTATATTTATATACAAATATAAATATAATAATAAAATTATTATACATTGCATTAAATTACTACCTAAGCATTTTACTTTTTCTCTATATTTTAAATAAAAAATATTTTTATTATATTATTTCCATGTGATATGACGTTTTCCCTTTTCGGTAAATTGAATTGTCTATTTTCAAAATATCATACTCTTATACGACTATACAACTCATTGGAAAATACACCAATCAGATAGCTCAATTTTTCTTAGTTACGTTGTATAACATTGGTTATTTGTTATTTGCGTTGCTAAGTAGTGTTTCGCGAAACACAACTTGTGGTATTTCAGTCGCAAACAAATGAATCATATGTAACCTCATCATCCATGGATATAAATGAAAAAGTTATATTTTTGATATTTCGTAAAAATATAGTTGGTTGATTTATTGTATAGTCTTAACATATACAACTCGAGCTTCGAAAATCATTTGCGGACTCGATGTGTTACCTGGGCAACACATCTCGTCCTCTCAACCGTATGTTCGATTATTTTCAAACCTCTCGTTATATAACTATTGAGTATATCGATATCGAAGCTATTTATATCATATTCTTCGCAGTTTATTTTGATTATATGAAATCCTAATAATTTTTACCTCTCGCTAAGAGAGGTATTGAATTCATGCTAAAAATCGCATATCCAGATTTTAGTGAATAAGCACGTTTTAAGGTCCCTAGAATCTGATTATAACATTTGTACGATGATGTCCGTATGTGTGTGCGGATGTTGGATTCACGATTTCTCAAATACTATAAGACTTAAGACAATTTTAACTACGGATTCCTCAATCTAAAAATAATGGGAAGAGTTGACTAAGTTTTGGTAACAATTTGACAACCGGAAGTAGTAGTTACAAGAAAAAAATCATCTAAATATTATTTATCGAAAATTTATGTAAATACTTATATTAAAGAACGTTAAATTCTTTATTCGATAAATATAAATTCATTATTATATCTTCTATAGATTTAGAGATAAAGGAATGCATATAAAATAATTTGGTGTAAAAATTCTCAGATCAAACTACTTCAAGGCAAGAAATTCAAATGTTTGTAATTGACACATAAATGTCACTGTCAAAAATATTTGTATGCCACTGTCAAAAATATTTGTACATCATTATGAAGATTATGAAAATAAAAATAAAGTCAACAACGCAAAAGAATATACGTAAAAAAGAATATAAAAGGAATTTGCGAAAAAATGACGAATATAAAGAAAAAGAAAAGGCAAGTAGAAAAAGAAAATTTCAGGATATTGAATATAAAGAAAATGTATGTATTGTACATAATTTATATTAAAATATCCCATAGATTTTGCATATATATGTGAGAACTTTCAATTTATGTATGAAAAATATCACTAATTAAAAATTAATTTTCGATTGGCAAAAAAATAATGTGTTCAGCACGACACTAAACAGATTTACAGCTTCGGCAGCATTCATTGCCTCGGTTACGCCTCGACGATGAAACGACAGCCTTTGCTGTAAATCTGGCATTTTAGTGCCTAATTAAACAAATAACTATTTTTCAACAGTCTCCCTTGGCAACGCATGAAAAAGAACTTTGTTGCTCACTCCTCAAAAAACATCAACTTTACGATGAGAGTATAAATATCTATTTTTATAGCACATTTTTTGCAGGTAATAATAAATAAAATCCGAATTGGAGTCATTCATTGTCAAGGTTAACAAATTATTATGTTTTATTTCTTTCCCACTGGCATAAACGATTTATTTTTCTATTTTGGATATTCTGATAACAACTTTCTGCTGTATTTTTGTATATTTTGTTTTGATTTATTATACAATTTTTGGCTTTGTTTTTGGATTTTGACTTTGGTACCTTCTATTATAATTTCATTTTCTATTTTGGATATTCTGATAACAACTTTCTGCTGTGTTTTTGTATATTCTGTTTTGATTTATTTTACGACTTTTATTATTTATTTTGATTACTTTCATTAATAATTTTATTAAATAATAAAATATCAATATTCTTTTTATTAATAATAATAAAATATGAAAAGACACTACCACTACATCACAATGTTTAAACAATTTACTTCGCATAATTGTACATATTACAAATTAGGAAACAGTCATTCTGGGTTAAGTATGTAAAAGACTCAATAAATACATATTGTAATTCATTACTATTTCCGCATGCACTCCTCCTAGCTCCCCGACTGGTATCTGGTTTTGTGTGCGCTCGTGCTATGTGCTACTCCGACTGTTTATATGACAACACTGTTTGCTCAACATCTGGTTTCTCATAGTTCCTAGAGTGGCGGATAGATGCCGACGACATTCTCAAGGATTTAACTTAATACATTTGGTTGCCGTTCTTATAGGGGTATTATAAATTCAATACTGGATAACATTTTTAACATGTTTCTAAAAATAACCACTTTGATATAGAATAGGCCCGAATGTATGTTTTAATATAATTAAATAAATATATTATCACGGTATATTACCGTTTGTTGGGTGTATCAATCTGCTTCTATTTACAGATATCGGTAATTATAACATATCTATAATATTGAGGGCGCTTACTATGCGTCATCTCACAGATTGTCAAAACTGTTGTACTGAACGCACACACACACACACGCACGCACGTACGCACACACACACACACACACACACACACACACACACACACACACACACACACACACACACACACACACACACACATCACTTTTGTGTTATTTTAAAATTGAGTATAATTACCAATGTCAAGTTTCAAGTCAATCGGAATCGAACCCAAGGCATCTGAATATTAACTGGTCGCCTGGCACACACAGTTACGCGACAACATTTGTTTTAATAAATATATATTGTATATTATCTTTTTATTCCTCATAGTTGAATTTAAACCGCCTGTACTTCTCCATAGGTATTTTCCAAATGGCAAAGTTGAAAACTTTATCTCTGAAATGAACGCAACATTAAAAATCCTTGTGATTCATGTAAGAGTACGCAAAGTGCTCCGTAATAAATTCCAGAAGATAACAAAACTTTTTGTGCGGCACCCATTACCCGAACACCCGAAAATACGATTCGATAAAATTTCAGCATTTTAAGAGCACATTACGCCTCAGACAAAAAATATCATCTCGTCCCGTGAGATACAGGGAAATTACATTTTATACGGTTGCTATTGTAACGAGAAGTGTCCCGTTGTAAAAACTTTATGTACGCATAAAAATGAAATCAAAACAATTTCATATTACGGGCTGGGTTCTGAGTTGTCTTTAATTTGGTCACTGCAAGGTTTCGTTTTCGAGACGAAATCCCTCAGGGTTTAACTGCTTCCTCCTCACATTAAAGGCCGCTATAAAATCGCCAGATTTGGTTTGGATGTGATGTTTACTGCCGGCTTTATTGAATATGCTCTGATCACTTGGGACTGAATTGTCTTTAAATTTAATTACCCATTTTATATCCTTAATATCTCAGCAGTTTACTATCTGCTACATATTAAAATTTCAATATTTTTACTCCATGACTATTAAGATTAAATTTATGTGGATCGTCTTTTAGTAGAAATGCTGATTTGAAATAATGGATGTTCTAAAGAGGATAGCATCAATAAGACTGCGTACAAGAAACAAACAAAAATCAAGTTAAGGAAAATCTTTTTCTATATCTATAAATTACAATAATAGGTATATGTACAAATGTTTTTTTTGTGCAAGCGGACGCGAAATTAGCATTTCGCAGTCGCAATACAGGCCGCGAAATTGGACTTCTTGGCCGTTGTTATGCTAACGGCCGCAAAATTAAGTAAAGAATCACTTTAACACTTGAAAATTGCATGGTTTTGTTTATCAAATGTCAATCCCATAGCCATCTTGAAAGCTAACTTTCTATTTACAATGAAACTTTAAAATTAACAAAATTTGTAATTACATATTTTTTTTCGGTTGCACAAAAAATATTATGTACAAGGTGTCTCATTTTCGATGTTTTTTTTTTCAGGTATCTCGCGTAATATTAACGATAGTTTAAATCCGTTTGCACATTCCAGGGTCATCTTTTCGAGAGAAGTTTAAAAGTCGCCACAGGAATTTTCAATCTTCTTTTGTTTCTGAGTTACAGGCAAAATCTCGTTTTTCACTCATTTTGAAAATATATGATATCTTGTTTATTATGATACTTACAGAAAAATTGTTTTTACAAAAAATTTACCTTTTTTAGATTGAATAAAATGGCGTAATTAGATTATTTTTTTTCGGGATATAACACAAACTTATGATTTTTTAAATGGGAACTATGTTGAAAATTATCTCTTTTTTGCTTAATTTATAAGGTTTTCAATATAACAAGTCTACATTCTTTTGTTTTAAACATTAATAAAAGACGAATTATTAATTTATTGGGGTGAAAATATTGAAAATTATTAAAAATTAAATGAATAAATCTCTTACAGATCATCATTTGCATATTTCTAATAGTATTTACTTCAAAAGCATATTAAACCATTTTTTTCGAATTGTTAATTGGTTAAGAATAATTTTGAGAACACAATTAATAAATATAGAATCAAAATAAACAAATGATGATCTGTAATATGTATATATATATATATATATATATATATATATATATATATATATATATATATATATATATATATATATACTGTATTGATGAGTATAACGAATTTTGATTTAATTTTTAAATATTTAACAATTATTGAAGATATTTATTTTGTTTCAGGTATGTACGAGTACAACAAATCTTATTTGATATGCAAACGTACTTCGTTACTGGTAAGAAATAAACAATTAAATATTCTTTTTCATTTTCTTTTTTGCCGTTAGTCCTGCATTTCTGGCAGATTCGGCACCGTTTTATACAGATATGTAAGATACGACTAAAATAATACTTTAACCAAAACGTCGCTCCGTCTGGCGTTTATGGTATGACATACGAATATTTCCACGAAGCAATCACAATATCACCATCAGGTGGAATTTGGTTTTATGACACCGTCGACTCGTTCCTCTTTTTTGTTTTATGCATCAGAATATTCAATTCTGTTTTTTTTTTCAAATCCTCAAACAAATTTTACTGTTAGAGGCCGAAAATAAACTTATTTTGTCTGATTCCCAGAAACTTTCTTCTTTCCAATGCCGCCAATACTTTTTATACCCTGTAACAATTATTTACATTATACTGAATCGTAAACGTCTGCCTCTAGTTGTAAAGAAAGGTTTTACGGGCGGGGCCGGTAAAAAAATTTACGGGCTGTTAAAACCATAGCAACATGTACACAGATTTATTTATTTATTATTTCGCTTCGCCATATGTTTCCAAAGACCATTTCGATCAAATAGTTTAATGTATAGTGTTGTAGATTCCAATATTTTTTCAAATTATTTACGATTCAGTATATCATAAAATATTTTACAATGCTCAACCGTTATCCGAATTCACGTGCTCGCACGGATAACAAGCACGCTTCGCTCGTTCGTTAGGTACCGTGCACGCCCGTAAAGTTCTGAGTAACAGTCTTGCAATGTAAATAACTATTACAACATTCATCCTGAAAAGCTCGAAAATCGTAATTTGTATTACTTTCCGTGGCATACTGAAAATTACTTGATTGAAAATTGTGGAAATAATTTAACATTTTTCAGGACATACAAAGATTTACAAATAATTTTGAGCTCACCAGACATAAGTTTTGATTCTGAATAACTGTTTTCCTTGCCCTGTTTTCTCTACATATTAGGTGACGAGATATCGCAAATGAAAATTTTAACATTATATTTCTTATATTCAGAAAAGAAGTAGACACCAGGGGCCTGTTTCTCAAAAAATACGGGACTAGTATTACTAGTCCCTACACTAGTAATACTAGTAAAGTTTACTAGTTTTTTGTTTCTGAAATATACAAGTGTAAAATACTAGTTACAAGTTGGGAACTAGTATTTACTAGTGTATTTGCCAAAAAATACTAGTATTTTGTTTCTCAAAATATTTGAGTTGTCTGTCAGACTAGTAATTTACTAGAGAAAAGCTACAAGTGTCAAAAGTCTTGTAAATTTTGAATATAAATTTTACTAGTCGTATTATTTGACAGTTCGTGTGTTTATTTTCTTTTACGTATATAATTCAATGGTTCCTTGTTAATGTTAATTCAAATTCATGCAGTGTCTGTCGTTGTTTAGTGTTAATAGATTATTTTAAATACTATAATAATGTGGTCTAGTGACTCTGAGTCTAGTGATGAAGAAGTAGTGCGACGTCAAAAACTAATTAAAGCAAGAATAAATTCTGTCCATGCAGAAACTCCATATGAGTGAGAGGTTACTCATGGCAAATAAGTTAGAAACATTAACTAATTAATTGGGACATTCTTCAGCTAGATATTAACAGAAACCATGCATTAACCATTAACTGTTTTAAGTTTGACCAAAATGTGACCCTGATATATTATTTCTAGTCTTTGTCTTGTCTACTCAACCCGAAGCATGACAAGTTTGACAGATTTTTATCCATTCATTGAATTTAACTGCTTTAAACAATTTATTTAGAGAATGCTCCAAATAGAATATCTTTAGCATTTCGAATCATTCCCAAAATAGTTCATTTCGCATCCAGTGTAGACATTTTTATTGAAAAATAATTTAATTTCAAATTAAAACACTTGAAAATGTCAACGTTAGTCAGAAAATAAAATCACTTGATTTAAAGAATATTGGTTTAAATACTAGTATTTATTAAAAAAAACTACTAGACTATTGAAAATGTTTCAGAAACACTATTTTACTTGACTAATAAAATTTCACTTGTAACTATTAACTTGTGAACTAGTAACTTGTAAACTACGAGTAGTAAAATACTTCTCAGAAACACAATTTACTAGTACTATTAAAAATTTCACTTGTAACTAGTAACTTGTAACTTGTAAACTAGTATTTTTTGAGAAACAGGCCCCAGGTATATTATTAGGCGAAGAATTTTATAAAGAATAATCATTTATTTAACTTTAGTCTGTAAATTTTCATAAAATTATTTGATAGAGAATTATCGAATTCTTAATCCGTCGTACTACATACTTCAATAAAATATAACTGCAAGATTTTAATCACATAATTAAAATTACAATAATTCACTACACTACTTCATTTTAACGACATGAAATCTTAAATCTGTAAATTTAAGAGTTCATAAACTTCTCACTGCTGATGCTGAAGAAATGAACTGTTGTAACTCCACTCCACTACCACTATTTTCTTTGCCGTATGCTTCCGTGAACTCGAGCGTCTGGTGCTTGTGTCTGGTTCTTGTGTCTTCTTTATTTAAATGCTCGTGGAACGATCATTCTTCGCTCAGCAGCTCCCCAGTGGTCGTAACTTCGACGCTGAATTCATGAACATTGTCCCGAACATTGAGGTACCGAGACTAAGTTACCGGGGGATTTATGTGGAGTGGAATCAGATCATATGAATGAAAATAGGGAAAATAGTTGTGGTAGAGTAAAAGGATATTCAAATGAGAATTAGAAAAATTAAATATAGACAAATAATTGGCTACTTATACAATATTATTGAATTACTACCTATTTGCGTATAACTTGTTGATCACATTAGATTATTTATAAAATAGATACGCAAAAAATTGTAATTTAAAAATGTCATATCTTCATCGCCATAGTTACATCACAAAACATTGCAATATTAATCTGTTTTAAAAAAATACCTAATAGTTTTCATGTTGTCAAACGAATAGTAGCCGTGTTCCTTCGGGTTGTGATTGTGATTTTGTGAATCCTGATTAATTTAATCGTGATCCTTTTGAAACAGGATTTAAAAATTATAGCAAGAAAACAACACAAGCTTGTGTCAAATGTCAATGTCATATGCAGACTAATGCAAACTATCCTGCTTTATTTTATAAATAATCAACTGTCTAGTGTTATATTCAGAATTAAAAATGGGTTATATTGAAGTAAAAAATAATGTTCTTGGTAAGGAATTTGAAGTATGTTTATTTCAAACAAATCTTTATGTGGTTCATTACACGCTTTTGTAGAAAAATCTTATTTCCCTTGATGCCACAAACCCCACATTCGTAATTTTCTACGCTCGAAATAGTATATTTTCAATTTGTTCTGAACTGAATCCATGTGAATTACTCAAAAAGGTTGATTCTGAAGGGAAGGGGGAATGTTGTCTAGTGATCACAAAATGAGAAAGTGGGGATAACGAATAGGAAACGTAAAAACATTATTCTTCTTAATCATTATCACTTTTATCATTTAGATCACGAATCACATCCCGAAGGAACACGGCTAGTATATTCCGTAACTTAACCGCGGTGACCAAGGTTCTGGTTAAGCGTTTCGGAATGTAACCAAAACATAATTTCAGGATCGAGGTTCCATTTCGGAATGTGGTTCCTGAAAATTTTGGTTACGTTTTCGGGACCACAACGACCACAATTTTTTTGTGGTTGTTGTGGTCATTTTCTTATTTCTTATAATATAGTAAATAAAATTGTATAAACTTATAATTATTATTAATATATACTGATATGTATAATATTTACGTTAGTATAAAATAGACAAATAGAGTTACGTTCTCACTTATTTCTAATGATGCGGTGGTTCCCTGCTTTACCGACACAAATTAACCAAGATGTTCCGAATTCGTATTCCTTTTCTTTACATCCATGTGAAGAGATGGTTAGATTTTGGTTATAATCGGTCAACCGGAAGTACCCTCATTTTAAGATTTTAAAAGTTTTTCTTGAAAAAACACTGTTAAATATCATTTTGCCATATTTAATGTTATTATAAATATATATTTTATTTTCTATACGATTTGATTACATTTTATATTTCATATATGTCATCATCATTACCGATATCTGCGAACAAAGCATATTGGCACACCCAGCAATGGGTAATTTGCCGTGATGATATATTTATATTTATTTATTTATTTATATTTCATATTCAATGGATATAGAGCTAAAAAATTATAAAGAAATTAAAATTCATAAAGCAGCTAGCTATGCTATAACCATCGAAACCGCTACTATATTAAGAAAATGCTAATTGACAAATGTCAGTGTCAAGTTTAATTGACATGTTTGTGTTATAATTTTACTGGAAATATAGAATCTCTTAGGTACATGAAACTTTCTGTATGGAATTTGTACAAAATACATAGAACTGACAGAAAGTAATATATTTGAAATATGGAATCTTGTGCTAGAAACTTTCTATATGGAATTTGTACAAAATATATGGAACTGACGGCAGGTAATATGCTGTCCACATCATATTTTTAATTAAGACATATGTTTCTGTATTCTTAGCCTACCCCGAGTTAATATAGATATAAATAAATAATAAATAAACATAATATATATCATCACGGATTATTACCCATTGCTGGGTGTACCAATGTGCTTTGTACACAGTTACATAGATATCGGTAATAATGAAATATTAGTACCATGCGAGCACTTACAAAAACGTGGAGAGTGCACTACAGGGGTCAATTTTGTGTCATTTAATATTTGAAATATTTTACGTCGGTCGGGATCGAACCCGGTTCCCCAGATTCGCGACCTGACACTCAGGCACACGGCCAATAATATAGAAGATTACAATAAATTAAAATCTAAATATACTGCTCAGATAATTTAAAATAGAATTTTTTAATATTTCATAATCAATAATTTTATTTTAAAACATATTCTTTAGATATATTAAAAATGAAATTTATGCAATTATTCTTTGGTGAAAGCTGTCAATCATAATTGAACGCAAACATTATATAATTGTATATATTTTTCAAAAATGGCTTAACTTAAATATCAAATTCTTACGAGTAAGTACTTAAATTAGCTAAAGTATTGAGTTTATAAATATAGCACCTGGTTCATGATGATCTTAAAATTTGTATGTCGACTAATAACAAAAAAAATAGATTTTTGTCAAATTCATATCTATTGAGTTTAACCATTTGCTAAAAATTAACTACTTTGTTACAGAACAGTGTCGAATATTTGCAATTCGAATACGTTAAAAGAACAATAAACTAAAACATTCCTCCTCTGAAATATCTTTTACGATTCGGGTAGTGCGTGAAAACTTTCACATTCCCCTCGAAATTACCCTACTTAACTTCAGCATATCTTTCGAAAACAAGTAAAACCTCCAACAAGTAAAATCTGTGGATTTGGCTGAGATTTTGAAACCAAACACACTTAGTGAAATTACCGTAGTTAACTCCATCTACAAAGAGAAGGCGCTGGCATGGCATATGTTCTCCATGCTTTATGAGCATTGATTTACACTTGGAGCTAGTGAACGTCGCCGAGACCGAGGGGTGAATTTTACGGCCGACACTTTGCTACCCCCAAGAGTTATATCATCGGCATATTGTTCTGCGATTTGTCAGGGGCTGATTCAAATGGATTTCTATAAATTTTAGACCCCGTATGATTTTTTTCTTTCACTTTTGAGGAATAATTCTCATTTGTTAAAAAATGGGGGAAAAATTTAACATAGGAACACACTCTATCGCATATTGCATACAAAAGAATCGATTTTCATGCGAAACAATAAAGATATTTTGGAGAAGAGGTATGGTGACGTCAGTACGGCCTGACATTATAGGTCTGTTTGATAACTTGCAAGAGATGGTTAAAAATACAGTGTTAACTTCTTAATATGAAGCCCTGTACGAAAAACGTAAAGTTTGGACAGGTTATTCGATGAGAAAAATTTCAGAATTAGTTCACACATGTGAACAGACTCGGGAGGTAGATAGTATAAACAGTGGCGTAACTAAGAGTTCAGGGGCCCGCCCGCAAAAAGTTTTTGGGGTCGGTTTTTAATTGTAGCGTTTATCATGATGAACTACATACCACAAGAACTTGTGGAATTGTGACTAGGCTCACTTTCATCTGAGTTGATATGTTAAGAAATAATCAAAATTGGAGGCCTTAAAATCCAAGATTAGGCACTTTTGCATCCCACCAAAGTCATTGTATGTTGTGGCATTTACTATGAAAATGTGATTGGCCCGTATTTTTTTTTTAAATGAAATTAGTGACACAATCCATTTTTGGTATCCCAAATGAATGAACTTGGATGTGATAAAATATGATATTAGCAAGGTGGATCAATATCATACAGTCTAAACCTAAATAATGGCAATTTTGTGAAAATAATTCTCTTTTCGTTATTTAATCCCACGTTTTGGTAATAACACATTGGCCGCCAGGTATTTTGATTTGACAGCAACAAACTTCTTTTTATGGGGTTATTTTAAAGAAAAATTCTGGATCAGTTGCAGGAAAATATTTGCCAAGAAATCGAAATTCTACCGGCCGAAATGTGGTGGAAAATAAAGAGCTTGATTTTACGGATAAGGGGCCCCTTAGCCAATATTATTTTTGGAAATTGAAATTTAAAAAATAAAGGACTAAATAAATTTGTATGTTGCTACAAAAAAATGATTAAATTCAAAATTTCGCAGTAGCAACAAAATTATAAATCATGTAAATTGAGGCCTCTCTAGAGCCGGGGTCCGTTAATTACGCCACTGAGTATAAACAAGAGTGGTGGCGAGAAAATGTCAGATTTGAAGCTGCTTTGGTTAACCTGAAATTTGTTGTTATTTTGTTTGTTTTAAATTGACTATTTCATTCATAAATATGTAAACCAATTCAAATTCGGGATTCTACCTAGTTACCAAGGTTCATTTCGACAAAAGATGGTCACAAAAAAAATTTCGCACCCTTTAAGCCAACAAGATGTCGTATTTTTACAAGTGAATTTTGAGAAGCGAAAATATTTTGACGTTTTAGAAACATATTGTTTACATACCTGTCAACGTCTGTATATTTTCAATATTATCAGCTTTTATTAAAAACGAATCTATTTGGACAGGAATCTATTTAAATCGTTGAAAAAGCAAACTGAAACATAATACCTCTAAACACAATAAATATTTTGTGAAAAAAAAATATATACTTATATATAAATGACTACTTAATTTTTATTTTGGAAATAGTCATCCGAATACCATTCGTAGTTCAATTTTATCCTGCATAAATTTTCC